>JAVSBS010007387.1:80055-111756 GCA_033124195.1 Coracias cyanogaster
TTGAAGAAATACTAACTTCTAGTCAAGCAATAAATTGACTTGTGTTAAAGACAGCACATTCACAAGGCAGCCTACCATCCTAACCTGCCAGGCTGCTTAATGAGGAGAGGAAGAGCTTGCTGTTCTCATGGCAGACAGTTATCCTCTCCTTGCACAAACCCTTTCAGAAGGCAAAACACTGAAGACTACTCATCTGGTAGACGCATTTATGGCTGGAGAAGGCTGAGTTCTGATGTAGTTGCTGACATTTCCCCATTTTACTGGCTTCCTATAGAAACCACCAGTGCTACAGGTTGTTGTGCAAGCAGGAAGCATTCCTGGCACTCCCCTATACCAGCACCAGGCTAGTTAAACCCCTTCTCCCCTCTCCTACAGCTGCACTACTGTGAGGAGTTAGCCAGGACACCTTACCTTCTCAAGCTTCACTGGTACATACGGGGAAACAACAGTCATTTTACAATGCTGAGAAGGCTGGGGTACCCTCACTGAAACCATTTAGAATTAAAGGCTGAGGACAGCAGCAAGCAGTATCTGTATCTAGATAGGGTTTCATTATGTGCCAAGACAGACTTAACATAGTTACACTGGTTATTCTCAAAATTGTCTTACTGCATTTAAAATGGAGAACATGTCTTCAGCAAAAAACTTGGGGTTACAAGAAGATAGTCTAGCACTAGCTCTGGATTATTCTGGAATATAATTAAATGTTCTATTCAATTATGAGACTGGTATTTCAGTAAAAAACCTTGAATTTCATCTCTCCTTACTCGAGGTAGGTGATCTTGGGTGTTATAACTGGCATCATAATCAGACAGGATGTCAAGTACTTCAGAATACATGTCAATCAAGGATTTCTACAAAAAAACACAGAGAGAAAACAACCAATTAACAGAACAATTTGGTTTCAGATTACTTCATCTCTATATAAGTAATCTTATCTGTAAAAATGTAGTTTTTCTCTCCTGACGGTTGAAAGCTAAACTGTCTATACTGCAGCACAGATCCCTCGTTTATGAGGTACAATACTAAGCAAAGTTATCTCTTGTCTTGTGTAGATGAAAATAGTACAGCTGCAGATGCCTCTTGCTGAAGGAGCAAAATGAGAGCTCTTAGGTACAATATAAAACAACAGCACTCACACTTAACAGTTTCAAATTTAAGAAGGTGAATTGAGGTTTTTTTATTAAACATCTAGACTTACATTTTCAGATTGAAAATGTAAGACCCTTTACAATGGTATAGAGCTATCAATCTCATTCTGCACAAATGTGAACTCCTTATCTTCCAGTTCCAAGGAAAAAGTGGAAGATCTGTATTGGTCAGATATTAGCATAGATACAACAAATACTCAAAGTTCATATATGAATTAACAAATATGATTAAGAACAGCATAATGGAAAAATACCACAATTATATTTCTATGCAGATTTGTAACATAAGTACCTTTAACTTCCTCTGATGAATTCCTTTGTCATCTCTTTGCAGTACCAGTTTTCTTAGCTCTTTGTTCTCCTTCTCTAATCGCTCAAGCATTCTTTGGTATTTGAGCTACAGAACAGTGGGACAAATATACTCTTGTAATTACGGAAACAGTACATTAACATCAGCAGTTTTACCTATGAAGAAGGTATAATCCTTCAGGCAAGTCTTTCAAAAAGATAGAAAACTTTGTGATCACCACATTTTATTAAACACACAAGGGCCATAAAGAGAAGAGTGTTTGGCTATTTTTTTTGGCAACACAAAACCTTTGCTTCAAAAGCCTTAAAAAGATCACAATGTTCAAACTTGGGGATACTTGGTATGTAAGCATCTTAAATAAGCATCATTTTCAAAGGATCTACACATAAGCAGTCAGGCAGAAATAACTGTCAGGAAGAACTGACTGTTCCATCAAAAGGATCACATGACTTAGAAGTGAATTTGCAAGCCTAGTTTAGACTCTTTAGTATACAGCCTCAGTTCAAGAAACAACTGTACATTTTAGTCCTGTTAGGTGATTATGATAGTCCTCTGAAGATGAGACTTAATATAGTTTTGATACCTACTCTGAAAACTGTTTTTTATGATGTGGAAATACATTTGGCCTAAGTGTACCTTTAGGAACAAATTAAATTCCAAGCTTTTATAGAAAAAGGTAAGTATTCAGTGCTTTCAAAACTAGCAAATTATGTAAGGAGTTTACAAAACCCCATATCAAAACAACATGGCTGAGCCAAAGAGCCAATCAATTTAAAAGTCTACAGATACAACAAAAGATTAATTGTGCATTAATTTAAGAAAAGTTGCAACTAATATGACTGATACATATAAACTCTGAAAAAGTCTAGCTACCTAGGGAGATTAAAACTTTGTTGGAATAAGATTTGGTGAAGTTTAAGTCAATTAATGCGACAGGAAGGAGTCCCAGCCTCATGTCACATTTGCACTGACATGCCCCGCTAATGCATCACGTGTGAAACCCTCCTAAGTTTGTTGTAAGGCAACACACCTAAGAGGAAAAAGTGCTGCTGTCTAGACAAGAACTATAAATCATATAGCTGCAGAATCACGGTTCCTGCTCTGTAAGGATTGCCTAAGGGATGAAATACTTCTTTGCACACCAGAACAGCAGCTGCACATTGTAGTGCTCAGTATTATGAAAGCTACCACCCAGAAGGTCTGGAAATGCTCCTTGGTTGAGATGATGTAGAGAACTCTTAAATTAGCTACTGAATGCAAGACCAAATCTCAGAAAACATGAAAATTATTTTATTTCTGTGACCTTGTTGTTAAATAATGTATGCTCATAATATACTTGCATCCTTGACAGAAGATACTAGATTTATTGTTATGTTAGCCTTGTCAGGTTGTAAGTTTCATGTAAGGGGAAGATAGTAACATGTATGTCTTCGTTACATACAGAAACTCATATTTAAAAATGAGCTTTCCAACTATCTATTATTGCACTCCCAGGTCCTCTGAAGCTAGGCCATGCAATTTTTAAAAGGCCAGTTTGAAAATCACTGATCTCTCTTATCTGTCAGCTAACAAAGCAGACTTCTTTTTAACAGAAGTAACAAGAGGAAATATTAAAAACAGGATTTTACTTGTAAAAGTGCATCTTCTCTCAGACTGTATTAAATTACAACTAAACTAGATGGAAGACATTCAGAAACTGAAAGCGGCTCAGGTTTTGCAAAGCAAGGTGTTTTAGAAAGCTGTGTTTAAAAAATCCTACCAATATCTGGCATTATCGACCCAATTTTCACTTTTTTAATTTTTATTTTTTTTTTTAGAAGGATACCACTCTGAACAGCACCATCCTCTTCAGTGTCCTAAAGGAATTAAATGTTCTCTTAAAACCCTGAGAGAGGGCAGAGAAAAAGCTTTTGATCTGCCCACAACAACTGTCATATCAAATAGTCCAATCTAGAAACAGCTTTAAATGAAAGAACTGCTTACTGTTCCACAAAACAGATTTTCATTAACACTGCCTGGCTTATATCCAACTCCAGCATTGCAACCACAATCATTTTTCTTGATGGAAGAAAACAAAGAAGATACTTTGGTTCTCCTGAATGCCACTGAACTATCATCTGAGTGCCTCACCCCACATATCCCACATGATGTCTGTTTTTCCTCTCAGGTATCTGAGATATCTCAGATATCTGTTTGGTGAGCAAATGCACTTAATTTCTTTACTAGAAATGATGTTTCCTAGGTTAAGGGATTAAAATTTAAATCCTTAATAAGTAAATTAATTTCCTTTCTGCAAGAAATGTGCTATTTAAACATATCAGATATCATAGATATATTCAGTAGCACTGAAGTTATAAAAGAGAACTGTAGAAAGTGTAAAGTTAGCATGCATAACAAGTTAAAACTGGAACATTAGCATTGTATTTATGTATCAGTCTTGGGCTAACTTTACATTTCATGAATATATAGCATTGAAGGCAAGGAAAGTAGTTTGGAAAAGAATGATTACTGTGCCAACACAGTCAACTCTGTACTGATGAACTCAAAGACTGAAAAAAGCACCACATTTTAACCAAAAATCTTGTCTTTCAAGTGTGCTTTCGTCTAGTAAATCTGAGTGTGTTGCACATAAATCTCTACCTAAGACATCAGTAATTCAGGAAAGTTACCTGAGTGCGTAAAAGTTCTTCTTGAAGTTGATCAATCTTCTCTTTGTCAGAAACCTACAAAGAAAAATAATCATGGCTACTAGCATACTGTTTAGTTTATCCGCAAGTAACCAAATCACAAACTGGAAGCTTCATTCCACATAAGCAAATTGACTTTACATGCATTTCAAAGCAAGTAGAATTCTTCAATTAGCATTTCAGATTTAATGTTGATGGAAAGTTCCATCTGCAACAGAAGGTTCACATCAAAAAGTCTGAATTCCAACACATGCAAATGCAAAAACTAACCCTTCAAGACTTAATACAAGGAAAGTCAGTTTAGGGGAAAAGCAAACTTTATATGGGGCTGAGAGTTTTCTGGCCACTGTCCTAAATGTAATTTTAGTAGTTAAACTCTCAGGATCTCCTATGTTCATTTCCTGAATTGGCATGATCTTAACAGGATACAATCACTATAACACCTGCTTGCTACAGAAACTACTTTCAGGTGAGTGATCACTGTTTCCAAGTCTTCAAAGGGACTCTTATTTCGTATTTGTTTTTCAGAATTATAATCCTAAACATGCATGTACAACATCATAAATTGTAGTTAGTCAGGATAGTCTTGAAGGGTTATTTTAAAATTAAACCATATTAAAATTTTGAAAAAAAAGGATATTACAATATGAAACATTTTGAAGTCCAAGGCATGAATGCAGTAAGATCAGGCAATCAGAGCCATTCTTAGTCAAATATTCTTAAAATAGGTTAATCAAGATGTAATAAACAGTTGCTAAAAACAATCCCTTTTCAAGAAAACAAAGACAAAAGCATAAATGGTGTCATCCAAACTAATATTATGAAAAAAAACCTACAGACAACAAAATCTAATGATGAAATATTCAAAAATTTATAATCTAAACAATTATTACTGAAAGAATGATGTAGGTAAAAGCTTCAATATTTAAATAAAGCTCATGTAATAAAGCTCATGTGACATTTACAAATCAACTTCGTATCAGAAAGAGCATATTAACTAACATGCAGAGTACAGCTGTCCTTTCAACACAAATCATTTTAGTCACTATAATTTCATATCTGTTGTTACAGATTAAACAGTTTTAAGAAAAAAAAAAAAAATCCAGTTTTTCACATTATTTAGCTATTAATCCTGTAATATCCAGGACGTGCCTGAACTTTATAGAAAGGTATCCAAGCTGACACTTCCATCTACATGCAAATATTTTCTTACTCATAAACAGCAAAAAGGAAGTGCTGTAAACTGGCTTTTAAAATTTCTATTAATTAGTTCCGTGCAGAAGTGCATCAGAAACAGCGTTAATTTAGCACACAGACAACTCGATGTGTGCAGACACAAGGTGCCATATGTAAAGAAACATTTACATATACACACACTTTAAAGACCTCAGAGACACAGGGTAAAATAAAAATAGAACAGCAAAGAGAATGGTGTGCAGAGTCAGAAGAAGCAAGAAAATAAAGCAACGGAAAACAAAGTATTTCCATGTGCTGCAGATTTTCAAGGCAGTTAACATTTTCCCGCTCTTAAGCAACCAGTTCCTGAAAGTACTTCTGGGGCCCTGGTGCATCTTTGAAGCACATACTTACAGACAGATCGTCTCTAACCACATGAGCACTGTCTCTTATGTACCATATACTTATGTTAAGCACAGTAAGCAAAAAATACTGCACGCAGCTACACGTTGCAAGATCTGAAGCAAAGAATTATCTAGCAATAAATGATTAATTGTAACATGGACAATTAGGTGAGTATGGCAAATACAACAAACAGCTCTGGAATGACGCATATGCTTCAGCATTTGGTTCAGGTGTGCTTTGAATGTTAGTACAGACAGTATTTTGAACATATAATTCACAATATTGCTAAAAATTTTCAAGCAGCCAATAAAAGCCAAAACTATCATCACAAATACACACCGCAATAGTCACATATTACAAATATGTGAACTATGATTTCTACTCACAAAAAAAAGAAATTATTAAGATATCTCCATATAGATACATCAATATTTGCCTAATCCAGTTCAGCATGATTTGTACATCAAGATTCCTCCTTCTTTCCCCATTTCCACCATTGAGAGTTATAAGAAAGAAAACTGTGGGGCCATTATTAATGAACAGTTCCTACGCACAAATATGCAGATAGGTGTTTACTAAGATTACCAGAAGCTCCTTACAGAGTTACTCATTTTGCGCACCAGATGCTTTCCAACAATGTTTGTCACACATTGTACAAAATAAGTATGTGCCTCTGAAAATTCAGTACCTTTGAAAGCACAGTTATTGGTTTTGTATATTCTCTAACCAGGCTATATATAAATAATTCTGAATTGATCATCTACATAATTATAATGATTTACAGTAAAATAACTGAAAATATGAAGGCCCAGACAAAATGCACATAAAAAGCAGCCAAGCACAGTGCAGCTATATAAGACTAATCAATTACACTGTTACATATTTATCAAAAACCTGACAAAAAAAAATCAACAGGAATTAATTACATTTTTGTTTTTAATACTCTCTTCCGATTGCGAGACGATTCTTCTTATTATTCAATTTACAACTCAAGTAGATTTAATACTATTATTCAATTTACAAGCAAAGCAGATTTAATATTGAATAATTAAATTAAAATGGAAAATGTGCAAGTAGGTTGGGCAACAGAACTTCCAAGAATGAAAATGAAATGATCATGTTCTCTAGTGGACAGGGAAGCAAGCCAATCCAGTTAAAAAGTAAAGGTTAGTATATGTCCTGTCAAAAGGGCATGCAATGACTTATTTCAATTACAGTAATGATTTATTCTTCCAAAGGAGGATTTGGATCAATGATTGGAATCATTAAGTTACATCCTCATATCACGATATTAAAGAGAAGAGTTTACCATCTCTTTTTATTTGTTTTGAACAAAAAGAGTAGTGTGATAAAGCCACATTCCCTGTCAGTAGGCATTAACGTCGAACAGCAGACTTGAATGCTAAATTAAAGCTTTCTACATGCAAAGGCAGCTTGATTTTCAATGCTGAGAAAGCAGAGTACCTGCCCTGGAGGACAGGATAAAATTTACAAACACAGCCTCTACAGCTATTTCACAGCTTGGGAATTGTAGAATTAGTTTTAAGAAAATATCAGCAAGGCAGAATTTCAATCAGAAGCTAATGTAATATCAAGCTCATTTTTTCTCCCCCAATTGCGTTTATTAGTCTGATACATTTATCTCTATCAAATATTGCACTGCCCCTCCAGTAACTTTTACATGTTCGTATGTTTTATTATAAACATCAAGCTACTGCTCTATACTCCAGCTCTCTCAAACTGTTTACAATCTAACAGAGCCTGAAGGAGTCACTTTTATCTAGAAAAAGAGCACTCAAACAAATAGAGACTATTTAGACTACTGAAGACATCTTTGCTCTTCTACTTAAATACAACCCTGGAAGGAAATGAATGTGAGGACATTTGTAGGACACCTACTGAGATAAAATAATCTCAGGTAATTACATTTCTGTTATATTGTTATACAATGCATAGATTCGTAACTGATGACAGAATATATCAATGTTATTTTAAATCCAGACAGAATATTAACTGAATAAATTTGAAAAATGAAGTATGAGGAAAAAATGCCTTTCGCTTTTTTTTTTAATTAAAGGAAGTGTAGCAGTTTAGAGTGGCCAGAGGTTGTTACTCTAAACTGTAAAGAGAATAAAATAAATTTAAGTTTAAAATGCTACTACAGTTTCAGAGAGCAGTGATTTCCCCTGCTGATGGACTAAAAAAGCATGACAATTGCAGCTATGTCTAAAAGTTTCATTCACATTTACTGTGTTCCTCTCTCTGTGAGAGTTATCTTCAGATGTACAGAAGACAACAGAAGTTCTGTATCCAGTGCTCAATTCCAAAGCTGTTGGAAAATGAGTAATCCGAAAGATCTGGGAGCACAGAAGCAGCCAACAAAGCAATGTGGTTAGGAATTATGGGTTGTAACAGATCAGACAACTAAAATATCCGAATTTAGGAATAATTTTCAATTAATCTCAGCCACATAACAATGAATGCAACAATCAGAGCTTAAATTAAGTAAAGTGATGTGCAGATGTTCAACAGCTAGAGCGTATCAGTATAAACTGTGCTTTAAGAGGAAAACAGACATAGGAGTACCTTTGATGAATACACAGTGGAGACTGTTATTAACAGCAGTAGTTAACTGCCTGTGCAAAATTGTTTCTAAGGAGCTGCTCCTTAGTATAAAGCACAAAAAAAATGTTCCCCGTTGCCTGTAAATATCTATACTCTTACAAAACAGAGCTACCATAAGCAACCAACAGCAAAGAAAACAGACTTGACATTTATTCACATACTTTCCTTAAATGTGTTTTTCACATATAAATTTTAAATAACAGTTTTCATAGAGGCCGAGAACATACAATTTCCAAGTGACACAAAGTACCTGTTCTGCTTTTAACATCATGCTTTAAATGCAACTTGGTTAAACTGAAACAGGACTACACATCTGTATTCAAGTTGTCTGTAATAATTACTCTGGCCTATGATTTAATCAGTTAGATTTTTCTAGCTCAAATGCAGGAGGCTGAAGTATTTGATTAGTGTGACTACAGTACATATTGTCCCTTACGCCATCACCTTTCGCTTCTGCTGGGAAGAGCCCGTGTTATATTGGTCAGCGGCTCTGCGCGCTTCCTCTTCGTGCTGCTGGATTTGTTGTTGTAACAGAATGAGTTCACCAAGCAGGCCCTGCCATGAGTTTATAATAAAAAGGAGAGGAAAAATTTGGGGTGTAAGGAGAACAAAGTTAAACCAAAGGGCACGACAAAGACAGATGAAAAACAGGTACGAATGGGTCAGTTCAAACAAAACTGAAATTTCATTAGCAAGCTCTCTTGCTAACTAGCTGGGAGTGGATACAGCCAGAAAAATCATGCATTTTGCAAATCCAAGGAGAACAAAACAATAAACATTTAGCTGCATTTTATAATTTTATTCAACTTTAACTAAGCATCTAAATCTTAAACAAAACACCAAACTATCCTGGCCTTAAAATATTCCCAAAGGTTTCGGGATTTATTTCAATTATTCCAAGAAGTTCTTAAGTATCAGCAACTTTTCATAATTTAACCGTGCATGTGTTTGAAGAGAGCGTTTTGGATATTCTACACAAAGTTGTGCACAACAACTAACAGGCTCAACTTTGCCAGTAACGTAAAAGCTCTCATTTTGTTCTTATTCCCAGCATGCAGGCAGTTTATAGAAAGATTTTGCCTGCTACTTAACTTTTTCAAACCACAATAAGCAAAATAGTTTCTAGAGCATAAAAAAAGAGCTCCCTCTCCTTTTCTGTAACACACTGCAGTTTAAATTCATGTTGTCATAATCCTTCCTGATCCCTTCAAAAACCCTGCAACTTGATGCTTATTTCTTTACTTATTCAGCATTTCCACAAAGCTTAGGTTTCTTCTCTTCTCCCTCCACATCAAATATTCTTGTAACGGCAAGCTGTCTTTCAGAATCAGTCTAGAGATATGCCAGCATCCATTGGAACTTTGTGTACAATTTACTTCAGAGAATGTGGACAAAAGTATTTATCAACTATTTAAATGAAGCTTTTTAAAAAATATTACATCTTCTTCTGAGAAAACATTCAGTAAAATGGAAGGTTTCAAAACTGCACTTCAGGAATCAAAACAAACTCTGAAACAGAACTTTAGTCCAATAATTCAAGACATCTACCATCAAGTTATACATTTGTGGCATGAAATACACACACAGGCATGTACACATAAGGATAAACAACACAGGAGAGAATGGATAAAAGAAGAGAGACAATCAAATGACCAAATACAAACATTTCTTAGATTTGTGTAACATTTCAAGAATAGAAAAAAATTCATATTTATGTTTTACTGAACCACTTGAAGATTTAATAAATTTCTCAATTGACAGAACAGCAAATCCATTAGAGCTGTGCCAAGAACTCGGGCAAAATAAAAGATTTAATTTCTATACAGCAGCAAGGAGAGAGAGCCTCACAGCTACACTTCATATTAAAGGAACAATAGTAACATTTTGCCATCTCACAAACATGGGAACTCTCAACAGGACCTGGCACACTCTCTTTAAACTTTATGCTACGGATCAAGAAAATACTAGAAAAACCACTAAATAAAACCTGCCATGAAGGCCTTTAGCATTTAAACAGAAACTGTAACAAAGTTACAGTCTCAAGTCACCAAATCTACTACTTAATGTGCAATTATTTACACAACACCCAGGCTGGTATGAACCAGAACACATAAAAAGCTGTTTACATCTCTCTGCCATTGGACATTATCACTGTTTTCACCTCCTCCTCAAAAAAACCTTCAATCATCCCAGTGGAAAACTGTATTTATTTTAAAGAATTTTGGGAAGAATTTGATCACTTAATGGGATTTCAAAACCCAAGTAGTTCACAAATGTTATTATTCTCCTTATCAAAGAAACAATGTAAAAAGGAATAACACTAGTTGACAAACACAGTGGCACAAACCCTGTAGAGTCACCATGAAAATATGGGTGCACAATAAATTAAAAAAAGCCAAAACAAGTTCTGGCATTGTTAGTGCATATACTTTTTAAAAAATACATTATTTTACATTACAATTGAATGTGCTATACTGCAGTGGAGAATGGCTACCTCTTTAATTCAAAAGTTCCTCATGACTGAAGTATGTGTCCCACTTTCACAAGGAACCAAATTCCTGTCTTCCTGCTTGTCTTCACTCTTTCCACTATTTCCCACTGACTTCAGTGTGACTGCTCACAAGAAAAGCTGAGCCAAAGTAAGGCCTTGCAAAAAAAATAATTAAATGCTGAGGGATGTAAAGGGGTGAAAATGATGACGAATGCAGAGATCAATTTCTAAGAAGCTGAATAAATATCACTATTTTATCCAGAGTACCTATAACATGCAACTGGGAATTAAGTTGGGAATATAATTGTGCTATGAAGAGGAAAAGAAAAAAATCCCAGAAACTTCATTGCGTAACTTGCAAGAAGGAATGACACCAAAAATAATGTTTAAAAAAAGAAAAAAAAAAAAATCTATGAGTCAAGCAATACTCCTTACTAAAGCCTCTTTTCCACTCGCCAGCAGTAGCCGTGGTGAAGAGCTGCAGAATTACCACGCTGCTTCCTACACTGGCGGAAGGCGACCCTGCGCTGGCTGAGCGAGGCAGTCCAGGCACTGCCAGATCCTCAACAGGTTCTTCAGGCAGGAGATTTTATCAAAGTACCAATGGCAGAGGAAGGATTGTGTGGTTAGTTTTGAATTATTTATCTGGCTTCTAAGCCCCAAAGAATTACTTGAGTCACATTTTTCACACCCACTTCATCACAGCTATAAACAGTATAAATGTCCTTTAAAAATTGGACAAAGCCTTGGAATTCGTGTGCTTTAATAGGAAGCTGAAACTCTTTAAGAATTCTTTTTGAGGCAAACAATAGTGCAAGAGAATTTTCTAGGAAGCCTGAACCAGTCCCACACATACAATTAAATATTTTACTACACTACAGCTTTTTTTTTCTCTCCTCATTCTCCAAGAACAAAATGTCTTCCTTAATCCAAGTAGAAACAGGGTTAAAATCCATTTATTTAAATTACCTATCATAATACTCCAGTAATTTTAATTTCAGTCTCTTTTCAAAACATTGTACCACTTGTATGAAATGAGAGATTACGAGATAAACACATTAGCTGGAAAGAAACAATACAACCTGATTTGGTGTTCAGCACAACATGCCTCTCTCAAAGTTATCTTGCAAACTAACGGGGCTCTCAGTGCATTTTGAGAGAGTTCTCTGAGGTTTTGAGAGAGTTCTCTGAGCACCATGCCCAGTAACAGTCCTACAAAACACTCCTCCAAAGTAGAATTCCTAGATTGCCTTACCAGTTACTCATCTTTCCACAAAGAAAACCAGCTTACATTTAATACCATGCTACAGCACTTTATGCATTCATACAATCACAATTCTTAACCTAGTATTGGCTGGCAGCAGAAAGCATTGAATGAAAAAGGCCATCTAACCCACTGTCTTGAAAATACTAATTTTCTTGCCAATGAACAAAGTGATTATGCTTTGTTAAGTATTCATACACGCCTTGTTTGAAACATTATGACCAAAACTGGTCCCATTAATTAGCAAACCAGCAGTTTCTAAGCATAGCATATTGGATATAACTGCAATAACAAAAATTAGTACAAACCACATTGTCGGTATCATATCATTGATTTATTACGGGATGATACTTTCTTTACTACAGGCAAAGTTTTGTTGGCAACACTGTAATGCAGTTGTCACTGCATCTGAAAGAGTAAGTATTAGTGATATCACTGGTATTCAGCAAAAATCTCAGTTAATTTTGTTATCAAGACAATAAACTAAGATGGCCACTTCTTCACAAATCGGTAGTAGAGTATTTTTTACATTAGTGAAACCTGTGCTAAGCAATCACTCAAAAGAAAATGAGACGATATATACAGAGAGTTTACTGACAAAGAGGAAACAAAAAGCTAACTTATTTCTCATATGGAAATCCACCACTGTTCTAAAGGGAAAAAATATTCTAAAAAGTGAGCTTTGTACAGGTTTCACTATATATTGCCATGCAGAATTAATGGAGAATCAATGTATACATGCCTGCATATACAGAAATGGTTTTTTATGTAAAAGATCCAGTTATAGTTCAGACAGTTTCAGTTGCAAAAACGTATAATCATTTACAAATCTCCTGATATATATTGCTTTCCTTCAATTCTTTAAGAGATTTTTTAAAAATATACACAGAAAAAAAATGAAAAGTCTTTAAAGAATGAGCAACGTTCAAAATTAGGAATTTAATAAAAATAGTATCTACTATTCATGAAAGTAAAAGAAATTAAACTTCACTTTCTTTAATTCAAATAAAAAATGCTAAAGCTTTTAGTTATCAAAATACAGTAACACTTTTTTTCCAGAAGATAGTAACAAAAACATGATGTATGCTTTATCTAAAGTAAAAAGACAGACTGCTTGAAGAAACAGAAATTCTTTAAGGCAGAAATCCTTAAGTAAGAATCACAACTGTGAAAAAAGTCAACACACCTCATATGAGGTTACAAACAGAAATGCTTGAACATAACTATAAAAGCCTAAACCAACTTCAGCAATAAGCTACAAGCTCAAGTGCCACTAAGAACATGCCCTGAAAAACTGCAAATGCACACAAAATACCTAAAATTACACTCTTACTACAAACCAATTTTCTTAAGAATGCAGTTCCTGAAGATTTTTATTACTGTGTTGTATTTTCTTATACCAAAATGTTCATTATCATTTTACTGTTTATATATTAAAACCAAGAATACATACTGAAGTTATTTTCAATGATAAACTCTATTCAAGCCACCTCAAACAAACATCTTTAACTAGCTACTGAAGCACTTAAAAAAAAAATCCTGTTGTCAAGACATTTGTAATTTTGCAAGAAAGTAATTACCTTCTTGTACTGTTTGTCATTGTCATATCCCTGGTCAGTTGCTCTGAATGCTGTTTCTCCCGGAGAACCTACGAAATAATTACAGAAATTCATTATAGCATGCAAAAGGCACTTAAAAATTCTCAAACTATACCTACTATAAAATTAGTTTCAAGCACTACGAATTATTAATTTAATAATCCTTGAAGTTCCTATTAAAAGATTCATCTTAAGAAACTGAAAAAGAAATTCAGTTTAAAAGTCACGTGAAAATTGTTTATCTAGTCTGTAACTCGGGTTAGTTACATGACAAGGGAGTATGCAGCTTCAGTTAGACTATTAAAGTTCTGAAAACATTGTAAAATTTATTATTTCTGTTAAACGTGAAAGGATAATACAAATGCCATCGGTATTTCTGTAATGAGAAAAAAAATTTTAAAAAGCTTTGCTATTGTAATGACATAGGTTTTCAAAACAAGCTTCTGAAAATGCCCTAAATAAAAAATATTTGCAAAGGACTGTGGCAGAGAAAAAACTATTAATCTATCAATTTTCATACGGGAGGACCTGAGTATTTTTAAAATAGTTGGAAAGTAATTGTAATTGTAATTTCCTGTTGGAAAGTACTGTAATTCAATATTAAATTGCTGTAAAGAGTTGTGTCTACGCCGATATTCACTCCTCTTAGTATAGCTGTGTTTTAACAGTTTGCTTTAAAGAGGCAGGTTAAGGGCAGTAAAAAGGGCTTTTACACACCTAACAACAGAAGTAGATCAGAAGCTCCTATGACTTCACTAACCAAATTGTAACCTGTGAAAAATCAGCAGAAGAGGGGAAATAAAAATTATAAATACAAAACAAAGTGCAAAACAAAGATGAGGGATCTTTGTCTCATTTGCAGGATCACACAATTGTAAATGGCAATTACGCCCATGTGAGTATGATAACAAATATTAGGTGACATCTCATAATACCAGTGAATAACACCACTCTTTTGAACAGCCAAAATACATAGGAGATTGTAATCTACTTGCCACTGTTTAACTTGATCTCTACTTAGGTGCTCACTGAGTTGAATATTAATGAACTAGTTCTGCCATTGACAGTATTTTAAGAAAATGAGAATACACTTCTTATGCACAGAAATATTTGCAAATAGGCTTAAAGCAATGAGTATGACACACCACAGATATAATCTTCCATGAAGATTGATGTGGTTTAGTAATTATTAAGGTATACAATAGGAATAAGCTTGCACTTTATTACCAGAATGACTGGGTGAAGTTTTGAGCTGTGCTCATGAGCAAGTTGGATATGATGATCAACTCAATCATTTTTAGTTTCAAAAAGCCCAACTATCAGAAATGTCTCTTTTAAGTCTCCCTAAACCTGAAAACTATTAAGCCTACTACTACCTGGACACACTGAATCAACAAACCATCCTCTTGTCCGTTGTGAAGGATTTAGAACTCCTATGTACACCTTCGAAACACAGCCCCTATATTGAGGCATTCTCAATAATCCAGATCTTTTTCCTCTAACAGCCATGGTACTGTTACTGTCCAGTGCCACTCTTACCTTCTCCAAATTCCAGCTGGACACATTTAGTGTCTAAAACTCACGGAAGCAATCTAGCTTTCAATCTGTTTGTTTAAAGTTGTACATGAATTCTAGCTTCCAATTCAATTTCATATTTTGGTTCTCTGTACTTGTTACTAGAATTCTGGTTTTTAAAAACACATTACACTTACCTGTGTCCACACCACCTTCAGACGAGATACTCAACGACAAGGCATGCATTTTCAGGATCCGCTTTCTTTCAGTGCCTAAGGGCATGTGCGTAACCTCATCGGGTAATAGCTTATGTTTTCAAAATTAAAACTAAGCTGAAAAACTGTTCTCACCAGGAGAAAAAAATCCTTTCAGCGATGTGAAGCTCTCTCCAATCTTGTCAAAGTCAGGCAGAAGTTTGGCAAGGTCATCTGCGTCAGGAAGGGCTTTGATAAGTTTCTCTAGGAAAACAGTAAAACAGCTAATGAGCAGGAGGTTCTTGCTATTATTTTTGTGAACAAAAATGGTTTCAGCTGTAAAACCTAGCAACTGTTTCAGGATATGGCCTTTTTTTTTTTTTTTAAATAAAGAAATACAAGGATTCTTTCCACATGCAATTCCCCCCGTTAGTGTTGGGAAAGACTATCCAATCTGAAAAACCAATTACTTTTTTAGACTTTGTACTTGCTGATAAGTTGGCTGTCTCTGGTACTTTTAAACCCTCTAAAAGTAACTGTTGCATTTCATCACATTTCATACATTCACGTACTTTGTAAAGGAAGTTTTAAAATAACCATCACTGTAACTATGCCCACCTCATGTACATTTTAAGAACAGCTTATTTTTCAATTTCATAAATAAGCCAGTTCTGTAAGCCTTTAAAAAACCAAACTTTTTAGCTTCAAAGTACTACAAAAATGTAGTGTCCACTAGCAATAAAATCAAGAAATAATTTGTCCCAGTTAATCAATTCTACATTTCTCTATGGAATGCTCATACATGTAGTAAAATCTTCACAAACTTTTTAATTAAAAAAAAAAACAAACCACCACCACCTTTCTATTCTGCATATATAAGAATTAACTCCCTGTTTTTAAGATTTCTATCTTTCATCTGAAAATATGCAAAAAACCTCACATAACCTAAGTTAGGTTACAGTAGGTTCAGGAAAACAAGAGTCTTTATTTTTTCTTTTCTTTTTTTCCTGTACCTTCAAGATAATTTTGTAGACAGGTAGGTTCACTACTCTGAATTTTCAATTGGTCTTTACTCATACATATATTTCACTTATCTATTTATATTTAGATTTTTTACTTTTAAGTGTCATTCACAGAACTCTGCGTAATACTACCAAAACCTGTGTAAGTCCCCTTGATCATGCTGCAACTTTCCTTTCAATAATGGGGTTATATGACCATATGAAAGGACCAAAAACATTCTCAAATGAAAGGAGGAATTATGGATAATGCTAAACAATGCTTAATTTCTTCCTATACATGGATACAAATACCTTGGGAAGACACACACCAGTACAAGTTCATTCAAATTACAGCCATAAAGATACTACTGGGGAGAGGCCCTTATATTTCAGTCTTTAAATAGAGTAACGTTTTAGCTTTCGTGATACCGAAGTCAATATGTTCATCGAGCTCCCAAATGAAGTCAGGAACAATCCACTTATATTCATCGAGATCTGGCATCATGTCCTTCCACTGATCATACGTCTAATATAAAAAAAGGAAAGAAATATAGTAGAAACAGAAGAAGAAATGTATGCAGAGAAGCATATGAGCAATCTATTGAAAAGTAATATCTATACAAAAAACACTATAACCCAACATCTTTTAGATATGAATAATACTACTTGGATCTTTTAGAGCCTATGCTAGTACTCTGAACAATGTTTTCCATACTCATTCATATTTATTGTCGTTAGTTAACCAAACAATGACATTTTGTATTTTTGTGGATATACAAAGAACTATTGCTCCGAAGAAAATATGAACAACGAAGATACATATATTTTAAAAATACATAAAATAGCTTCCACAGATAAATACCTTCTTGGCTGTGTAACCACCACCTACAGCAGATCCTAACACAAGATAGCGAATTTTGAGAAGCCTTGATGCTAGCCTAGCTAGCCAAAAGTTCCTGTGGAACTGATATCCATATTTTACATTTAAAAGTTTTGTTTTGCGTAGGGGAAGACGACTAAGAGAAGAAAACAGCTGAATGGATATCCTTAATGGAGGTCTTTGAAATTTTGAACTTGGATAGTAGGGATGATGTATACTTCGGGAAACAAGATGCAAGTTTTGAAGTGGTGATTTCCTTTTTATTCCATAGCTGCTATTTGCTAGACTCCGGCAGATGACACTAAAAGAAAGAAAGGAAAACTCTTAAGTAAAAGATTTCCTCAACTTTGTAACATAAAAGTAAACTTGACAGTTTGGCCTATCTTGTTACTCAACATGAACTTTTAGAGAAGTTTAGTAGAACTTTAGAAGAAATTTGTAGAGGATTTTCGAATTTCAAAACTCAATATACAGACAAAATTCCTTTGCATAATACATTTTTCCTTTTTTTAGCAAAGTAGACTTTCCTTTGGAAGCATGGACTTAATGACTTTTTTCACATCCTTTCACTCCAATATTCTGCAGTTCTAGGATTACAGTATTATTGGTTTGTCTTAGGTCATGCACAGACAAGATTACTTCTGGATATGGCTGCACCATATCTGTTGAAGACTTCAGTAAAGCAATTCAGATTTATGCAAGAGGGAAAAATCTGAAAAATCTGACTCTGAAAACAGAGCTCAGCCATGAAAAGTACATATTAAAACACAGGAACCTTATCAATCCTGCCTATGTTAAAACAGATGCATAGGTTGGAATAAAGCTCCTACAGAAAGTTACACTATCTGTATGCTTCACCATTTTGAGGCAGTTTTGCTAGTTTAGGGAAAAGATAACTGCACTGGAAGCAGCAATTTATTCTGTAACTTTTTAGTCTCATCATCATATCACAGTGGTTAATAAGAAATTATTTACTGGATGAAAAATGAATGAAGTTACAGTTCTTTAAATTAATGCTTGTGCCTTGATGCTTTTTTCAGGGTTTTCAGTATTATCAAGTGCCTTTACTTACAAAGAGGACAAATACAAAAGAAGAAAGTGTTTCACACCATTGAGAAGGCAAATTATTCATCCCATAATCCTAAATCACTTAAAATTAACAGATCTTAAAGAGAATAAGTGAATCATATGAAATGGTAAATATGACAACATTTTCTAATAACATGCTCTATAATCTATATAGTTCTTTGCCTTGGGATTTTCCATGTACTAGGGATGACACAGTCTATGACAGGCACATTATTAATGTCCAAATAAGTGGAAGACTTTGCTGTAAAAGCACTCTTGACCCAGAAATTGAGCTTTTGGAAGATAAGCTGAAAACCAGAATTATGTGAATTTAGACATTTCCCTCTCTGAAAAGACCAATTTCTCCCAATGATCTATGTTTAGAAATTTCCTTTAGTGTAATGGAAAGCTTAAAAGAAAGAAACTCCCCTGGCTGTTACCAAAGTTCTTGTTCACAAAAATCACTATAAGTTTGAAAGGTAATCTCTTGCTGTCGTACTAAACTATTTAGAAGGCTGACTTTGCAATAACAAACTTAATATCTAGAAAGAGGATAATAAGGAGGAGCAGAATAATCCCTAAAATAGTAACAAGTTTCTTTTTGAAATAAAATCACAAGAAACTTGGAAATTAACCACATAGAGTATCAATACAGAAGTGCCTCCACACTAGAAATGATCTTCACTGAGATGTGCAGTTAAACTAAAAAGAGTGCCAAAACAATGCTATTAAATGAAGTACTTAATGAGTTCCAAAATTGAGGCCTCTAGAAAGCTGTTTTTAAAAACAGTAACAAAAATTAGCTTTTCAGACATGAGTAGCTCTGCCATTAGAATCTTCCTGATGACAGGTCTGCAACCTGACTACTCTTGCATTACACTGATTATAGATATCTTGTAAAACAAGAAAATGTGGCCTGTCACTATTGATAGCCAAGCATTCCAGCCAGAAGTCATACCTAACATTTATCTTGTCCCAGTTTAAAAGTTCAAAAAATTCCCACCTCAAGTGGGACACATTTTCTATAAGATAGGTTATATACACTTTTCATAGCGATGACTGCAGAGCAATCCTTCAAATACAACCCAACAAAAAGTGATATCTTCCTTCTCACTCAGCACTAGACAACACTCATCGTCCTACTGCTGCTCCCAAATCTATCAAGGATCATTGTGAGATTACCGGCCATGCAGTTTCACTTTTCCTGTCTGGAACCGTGTAAAAGAACGGTGAAAAACCAGAGGAAGGCTGGGCAGCTGCTGAGGAGGGACAAAGTCTGGACACGAAGGCGCCCCAGCTCCCCAGGGCGGGAATGCAGGAGCCGCAGCTCCCTTCCGCCGCGCACCCCCAGGTCTCAGGGGAGCTGAAGGATGGGGAATTTCCCCGCCTGGGAGCAGCAGCCCCACCGCAGCAGGCCTCAGGCTCACCCCTGCGCATTCACCCACACACCTCGCACCCCGACCCGCTGTGCGACTCCGGCCTCCCCCGCGGGCAGCCCCGTTCTACGGGCGCCCAGGGCCTGATCAGCCGGGACGGGCGTTACACGGCGCCCGGGGGCTGAGGCTCCGGGGTTGGAAGAAGCGGGAGAGGGCCGCGGCTCTGGGGCCGCTGACCCCGCACAACCGCCGCGCCCCGGGGGCCGGGCCCGCCGCGCCCGCCCTGACCCCTGCCACGGCCCGCCCCGCTCACCAAGCCGCCGCCGCCCGCGTCCGCCACATCCTAACGGCCGGGAAGGCCCCAGAGGAGCCGCACGCACGGCGGTCACCGGCCGGGGCTCCGCCGCGCCTGGGGCCCCGGGCTGCCGCGGGCAAGGGCAGGTGGAGCCGCCGCGGCCGCAGGCTCCGGGCGCTGCCACCGCTTCCGGGCACCGCGGTCCCAGGCGGCCGGCCCGGCTGGAAACTGCGCTCCCGGCGCAAAAGTTCCGGGCGCGGCGGCGGTGGGGGAGGGTTTTGAGGGAACACCGCTGTTGAGTTGCCCGGCCTGGAGAGGCAAGGAGGACAAGGGCGCTCCCCCGGCGGGCCGGGTGTGCCCCCTCGCACCGCGATCACAGCAGGGCACCCCAGCACCTCCCACCTTTGCCCCTGGGCTGGCCCTGGGCATCCCCGGCAGGTAGGGCTGGAGAGGATGCTGAGGCCCAGCCCCGGGTGGAGGCCAGCGGTTCTACCAGGGTCTTCCACCACTTAAGTGAGATTCCCAGCTGAGTTCCCAGCAGTTGCAGCACTGAAGAAGTGTGTAAAATGGGTGGCAGCAAGACAGTCCAAGGCACCCCTATAAAGACAGGCTGAGAGAGTGTGGTTGTTCAGCCTGGAGAAGAGAAGGCTCTGGGGAGACCTTATAGTGGCCTTCAGTAGTTAAAGGCAGCCTATAAGGAAGTTGAGGAGGGACCCTTTGTCAGCTAATATAGGGATAGGACAAGGGGTAACAGTTTCAAACTGAAAGAAGGTAGGCTTAGGTTAGATGCAAGGAAGAAATGCTTCACTGAGAGTGGTGAGACACTGGAACAAGTGTCTTAGAGAAGCTCCCTCCCTGGAAGTGTCCAAGGCCGGCTTGGATGCAGCTTTGAGCAACCTGGTCTAGTGGAAGGTGTCCCTGCCCATGGCAAGCAGGTTGGAACTAGATAATCTTTAAAGTCCCTTCCAACCCAAACCGTTCTATGGTTCTATGATTCTATGAAATGAGCTTCTGTGAGTTTGGGGGTTTTTGCCAGCAGGACTACATGGAAGCGAGAGGCAGAGGAGGAACCAGGAGAGGTCACTGTATCTGTCCATCTGCCCTCAGACAGAATCGCTTTTAGTTACATTTTTTTTGAAAGATGCATGCCTCATCTGTCTGAACAGACCTCAGACATTGAAGTGTTCGCCTGGCAATGCCAGTGCTTGCTAACATTAATAAAAGGTTTTCTCTCATGCCTGGTTTGAATCTTTCTTGCAGCAAGTTAACTCCACAGTGGACGTGGAGAACATTATTTTCTTCCTATGTGCAACTAGCATTTATGTGTTTGAAAACTGTTATCATGGCTCCTCTCAGTCTCCTTTTCTTTAGGTTAAATAACTCTAAGTCCCTTCACCTTGTAGACCATGTTTTCTGACTCCTTTCTTGTCTCTGTGCTGTCCTCAGTTGGTTCACAGCTTCCTTGCGGCGATATGCCCAGAACTGGGCATCATATGCAGAGCTAAGCAGGAAAACAAATTTGGAATGTTTTATCAGTCAGGCTGCTGTTCATGTCGTGGGATTTTTTCAGAGCAAAATAAATTGCCAAGGATGATGTAATACATACATGTATTTTCAGGACTGAGTTCAAAGTTGTAGGGATGAGGTGAAGCACATGTTTTTGTTGCTTGCTTGCTTTTAGATTTATTTATTCAGGAAGTTAAGGAACTGTCTGTGTTTTAAATCTGACCTTTGCTTTTCTATTTTAAGTTGACCAGTTGTTTTTCTTTTTTCTTTTTTTTTTTAGGCAAATTTATTAAAAATAAGAATGGTGATACTCCACAGGCCATGATACAAATAACGTATTTATAAACTAATACCTAACTCTGAACAGTAGAGGGCATCATATAACCAAAGGTTCTAATAAAGAATGCTTTAGAGGTGTTTTCTCCAGGAGAAAGTGAACCTGCTTAAGAAAATTAACATATTCCACCATCTTCATTGGTTCTCGATTGACAGATTTTGCTGCAATATTATGGCAGATTGCCAAACCATGGGAATGATGAATATTTTACACCTTTAATCTGTTTTGCCTTTGTTTTCTGTTGTGAAGATAAAAATCTCCCTAGTAAGGGTGTTCTGTAGGAGCAGAAATTGTCCATGCAAGCTGGACAAAGCCTATGAATAGTGAATTGGTTGGATCAGCCTTGATTCTTCCCTGAAGACCCAGGTTTGCTGGGATACCTGACATGCAGATAATCTCTCAGATGAGAGATCCGGCAGAGTCATCCGGCAGCACCCAAGTCTTCTGCAGACGCTAGAAAGAGCATCACTGACATCTGGGGAAGCAGCAAAAGCTGACCAGGCAGAAAAAGTGTGTGTGGCGCTCCTGTTTACCACCTCTGGCACCTCCCAAAATAATGAGTCATTTCCTGAAAATGATCAGCCTGCCTTGTAAAAGGAACCTTTGCAGTTGTTTCCTGTCTTTTATAGCTTCTAGATAGCACTGCCCAGTTTTCCTGTGGAATCAGGTTTACCAGAAATTGCATTTTTTCTTTTTAATTTTTAATTGAAAATTATGATTCTCATGTAATAACTGGAGTTCTTGTTGCTGGGTCTCAGAAGAATGAAATGAAAAGTTGAGAGGCTCGAAGCTAGCCTCAGAGTTGCAGCGGGGGGAAGGAAGGAGTAACGCTGAAGCTGGGGTATGGAAAGCACCTTGTTCTCTCTTGATCTGTTGCAACAAAACACCCTTAATACAGCTTAGTACAGTTATATCCTTTCCTGTCTAGCCTCTGACTGATTTGGGTTCCTTTTGAAAATGTGCTGAGTGTCAAGACCAAACAGCTTATCCCCAATGCAAACTGCTTGTCACCAGCATTTTACAGACATGCCTGTCCCTGTGCTGTGCATACACTCACATCTGGTTTGCAGGTCCGTGCCTGGCTCACATTGTTAGCAATGGGCAGCTTTTCTTGCATTGATTGACCTAGCTCCCTCATTTTCTCTTCTCTGTTCCCTGCATTTCTCCCATTTCAGTTTCTTCGAGCCTGCCTGCAGCAGGTTACACGGTGATCTCTCCTGATGGTTGAGATGTCTGGGACTTTTACAAGTCCATGCCATATGGAAGTAAAATGTTGATGAATAGGAATGAACTTGGCACCTCTTGATCTGTTTCAGTCACCCTAGAAATAATATTTCAGTTTCCTTAACATATTTGCTGGATGAACAAGTTTGCCTTTCCTGACCTCATTTCTAAAATATTTGGTATGTAACCTCTCAAAAAGTAGCAAAGGACAAGGAAATAGTAATGAGAATGAATCACAAGACTAATAAACAAAAGCAGCCTGACGGTAACAGAATAAGGAGGTGGCAAAACCTTCAATGCTGCTGTGTTTCTGCCAGCTTCCTTTTGGCCCTGATTTGAATGTCAGAGACATTTGTATCCAGCTCACTGACATCAGTGGGGAACTCTAGTTTCCCTCAGGAGTGAGTAAATAACCTCGGTGATGTTTCCCAAAGCTATATGGTGAGGCCAGAAGACATTTGTGATGGATTTTTAATAATAAATAAAAATACTGGTTGCTGCATGGCTGAATCTTGACACACAGAGCAGAAAGCCACCTGTACAAACTGAAGCCCCTGTTTCCAGTGCCAGAGCTTGAGCTTTTCTCCAAGGTGTATGTGGGGCTCACAGCTGGAGGCTTAGTTGAGGCCAGTTGCTAAGAGTGTTAACAATGGCAATGCCTATTTTCCTTCTTATTTGGACGCACTCCTGGTCTCCAGTGATCCCATAATCTCTCAAAGAAAAGTATTCCCCTCTTGCCCTCCCCTGAAAATTGCATGCCAACAGCACTTGCTTACACCTATCAGAGTAGTGACCTGGAGATATACTATGACAGACACTTGTGAGTTCTAACTTTTTCTTTCTTGCAGTGTCCTTGAGTGAATTTTGCATGTACCTTCACAGCTGCCAAACTCCAACAAAAGAATGAAGGGAGGCGGGATGAATGTACCTGCTAACCCCACAGAGAGGGAGGAGCTCCATTCTTCAGACATCAGCAGAGTTATAAGGAAGGTGTGTACTTAGAGCACTTCCTCAATGTGGAAGTTCAAGCACACAACACCGAAGACCTGTCCTAAGGGTGCTCTAGAAAGTCTCCAGAGGGTCATTTCATGGGGGAGAATCCTGCCAAGAACCATTATGCACAGCTTAACCAGGGAGAAGAGAATGAGATGGTGAGTTGTATCTCTGTCTTTCTCAACTTGAAGCAGCAGATGGCACATGTTCAACAAAGAAAGGCTACAGTCTGTAATTTAGTTATGGTTAATGGGAGTGTTCCCATAGCAGAAATACACAGTTAGAAAGGAAATTGTTTTTAGCAGAAAGAAAATAAAATTGTATGTGTCCACTGGATTTAATTGGTTATCCCCTCCGACAGGGGATGGCTCAGCAGATTATTAATGTGGCATTATAAATCTAGATGGATGTGGTCTTATACGAGCTTGAGGAATGGGCCAGACTGGTGTTCCTAACCATTTGAGAGCTGAACCCCTAGGGTCAGTTCTAGTTAGATGAGAACTGGGAACCTTGGCTTTCTCTAGAACATAAAAACACGTGTTATGTTTGCATAAATTATTAACAAAAGCAGTCTGTTGAATTGGCACCACTATTCCATCCTAAGCATCTTTATAAAGCTGGATTTCTGAATACAGAACGATTGTATTTCTTTCCAGAGTTTCCCAGGGAGGAGCATGTTCACATGCATTCTCTAACACGAGGAAATAAGTTCTACGTGTATGAAATATCTGATCTACTGCGTGGTGCTTCTCTTAAATAGTAAGCCCAGTGCATTACTGTAGTAAATCCAGTGCTTCTTTGCTGCCTTGGCATTATTGCGTGTTACAGATCAGCTATTTGCCACATGTGCATTCTGTCCACCTAACAGATTCTGCTGGAGATGGCAGACCCATGATGCAGCTGTACAGCAACAGCTTTTACGCATGTCTGGTAAATGAGTGCTTCTCACAGTTCCCATGGTGTGGAGCCACTCTAGCTCTGCTACGAGCGGATGTAGGATTTCTGGGTCTACAACAGCCCCAGCAAAGCTAGTGAAACACACGCACTCACAAGTTGACAGGACTGTTTGCTTCCGTAATCCTGCAGACATCTTCAAAATCTACTCACCGAGAACTCTATCTTAGTGAAAAGAGACTATGTCATGGGAAAACATGGACGTGTGTTATCTCTAGATGCAAATGTAGATTTTCAGTTTGCCATCCAGGGAAGGAGAGATGTCAATATTTTGCGTAATGTAAACCTGGGTAACATGAGATGTGCTGGGGAACACATCACAGAGTCATCCTGCCGCGTGAACCGAGTGCTGCGGGAAGTGCAGGGCTCTAGGAATGGGGACTCCTTAGCTCAGAGCAAGGCAGAACCTGGCTCTGAACGTGCTGGCAGCACCTTCTCCTGGCTCTAGCCCTGGTGCTGATGTGCCACCGCTCCCCAGCTCCAAACGGCTCCTGCTTCTGTGCTCCACCCTGCCCGTGTCCTAGGACCATAAACACTCTTCTCTTCCCAGTACTGACACTGGCAATGCCAGAATGGGGCCTACGCTAACTAGGTTTAAGTAGACAGTCTGGTGCTGTGTAGAGCCACACTATTGTGCCCTATGTGTCCCCTTCCAGCTGTGCACTTCGGAGGCACCCAAGTTGTGTTTGCATGGAGCCAGGTATCCCAGTAATGTTCTTGTTTCTCACCAGTCTGATACTGAACACATGCTGTGAATCCAGTGCTTGGGGATCTGCACTGCTCATTCACCTGTGGTTGCCAAATGAAAATCACAGAAAAAAAGATTGATCAAGATTAAATAAGGTTAACAAAAAAGATTGATGAAGCAGTTGAGTAGTAGATGCAATTAAAATCAGCCAAATTGTGCTAGATTTGGCACGTGTGTGTGTGTCTTTGTTACATATGTGTAAGAGAGAGGAAGATGTCTGTGAGGATGTCTGAGGTGCTGTAAGAGGATGAGAAAAGTGTGTAGAGAAAGAGGTGAGAGCTAGTGTGCGTATTTGAAAGAGGAAAAGAAAGTAGTATGTAGGTGAGCTAAGTTGTGAAGAAAGACAAAGAAGGCTGTGGTTAAGCTGAGGGGAGAAGGAGAGTACATGGAGTAAAAGAAAATTATGTGTAGACATTCTTTCTTTGTTAAAATCATATTTTTAAAATTATTGGCAGTCACAGCAAGTGGCACTGGCACATAATGTCTCAGTGACCCTGCAACATTTTTTTAAAATTCTAAGCCATGAAAAATGTTTTTCAACATTATTTTTAACAGTCAATTTAGTCCACACAAATCCAAATTATTAGCGAGCAGTTCTTGACTCCTCAAACAAGACCGTACCACTTGGTATAGTGCTGGCAGATGCCAGTTCTTCCAGAGTGAAATAGTTCAAGTAATTTTGAAAGCCTACAAGAAAACTTCGTTTGGCCTCTGGACGTGCAATGCTTTCCTGTGTTGAACTAGCTGTCTGTTTTGCTGAGATAAGTTGGGGAGCTCTAACAAGAATAAATACTTTTACGTTTTCTTCAATGCTTCCATTTCTTGGTACAGCTGAGATGTTAGATAGTCCTGTATTTAAGAATAATCACTCTGACTTAGGAAATCTACCCTGTATATCCTTGTGTGCATCTTTGGGATTATTTTACATGGCTGCAACACATTTGCTTGAACAAGAGTTCACTGTCCTGGTACCCAGCTAAAATTTAGCAATGTATATTCAGAGCATGAGATAATATATCTCTCTCTTCATAACCATTTGTAGTACCAGAAAGATCTCAGTGTTATGAGAGCACTCTGGACACAGTAGCCTGCCTCAGAGAAAGAGCTACTAGGTATGGTAATAGGAAGAGCCTTATTTTAGGAATTAGCTTGCTTTTTTTTTTTTTTTTTTTTCTTCAGAAAGATCTGCTTAAGGTATTTTTGAAAAGAAGTAATTGTTGGTGGAATAGGAAGAGGGAGGAAAACCACAGCTTTATGCCCTCTGCCATTTTGGTGCTCCTCTCTGTACAGCTTGGGACTAATCAGTCACCTTGCACAAACCCTAAAATGCAAAGTGTAAGTCTTGAAGTGCAAAAGATTGTGATAGACTTTGACAAGCTGCTGCTTCAGGAAGGATTTGCCAGAAACCTATCTTAAGCATGTGTTCCCCAGTTGCTTATGTCTGAAGGAATGGGTCAACTGCCGTCAATCAGGTAGTGAAGCAGTTTGCCGCTGCGTATTGGCAGCTGTCTGCCTCCTTTGGGTTGTCAAAATTCTGAAGGAATGTGATCCAGGCATTTTATGTACTTGGAGTTTGAAAAATATAACTCTTAAAATTAAGATAGAATCTGTAAGGCACAACCTTGTTCCTAATAGAACGATAGTGAATGTTGCTACTGGCTTCAGAGGGAACAGAAACAAACCTCTGATGAAGCAGGTCCTGCTTGGTAAGAATAAGATTCAGTTATTAAATTCCTTGTGAATCTTAACCAGTCTTTCAAGTCTAATCCTATTATCTGTTGTTATAGCAACAGGGTGTTTGTAGTAGGGTACACGGTGATTGGGTTGCCAGAAATATGATAGTTCACAGCCACTGTTCTGGCTCCTTGCTGGTTGCTACAGGCCTTACTGTAAGAGAAAAGGGTGCCTGAACTTGTTTGACTTTCACATTTAAATTCTGCTGTGCAGATGACCTGGCAGTTACAGGGAATTATTCTTTTAAACAAGTAAGTAACAAATATGTGCTAGACACTACAGGGATCAGCCCTCAAGTGCTTGCTTTGTATGACTGTAAAAGCAGCTAAGAACCTTTCTTGGAATAAGCCCATTTCCTGTACTGCCAACTGAGCAAGTCTGGCAGCTTTTCCTGTCCAATAATCGATGCCCCCTTCCTAGACCCTTCACTCATGAGTGAAACCATTTTGTTTTAGCCACTCTTCTGACTGTTGGGAGTCTCAAGAGAAAGGGAATGTTAAGAGATGAGGAAACAAAGTTTTACAATACGTGACAGTTTATTTTAAAATATTCTACAGAGATGAGATAAGCCCTGCATACCAGCCTCTTTTGTAGACAGTGCTACCTCCTGTGAGATAACAAGAAGCCCTTTGGATCCTTACAGATAGCTAATCTTAGCTTTGTTTTCCACCATCTCATAGTCTGATGCCCTCAAGCACCAGATTGTTTGGCCGTGTAATGTTATATATGCCAAATGCACACATTGAGCCCTAAGAACCTGCACACACAGTAGGTTGTATAGGGGCGTATCTGTATTCATCAGACCTATCTTCAAAAGAGGCATGTCTGCATCAGCACAGCCTCTTTGTGCAATCAAGTACAACCCAGCAAAACTTATTCTCTTTTCCTTAACAACATAAAACCGACCTGACAGACATGTTCTTACTGGTGACATCAACACCAGGATTCCTGCCAGCCCTGGAAGTATTGTTGGCCGTAGTAGACATGCATTCTCTTGGAGATCTTTGTAGTATAGGCCTAGTGAATCCTGAATAAGCTTGAAGAATTTCTAAACCCTAATTACTGTAAGGCATCCATGTGGCTGAGAAACCTGCATCACGTGTGCCTGGTCCTCCGTTCTTCATGCACATTGTGGATTCATCTGTTGTGGGTCTAATATTCACCCTTTTTTTTGAGAAGATAATGGTTTTGAGTATTCTCTTGAAGAATTCTACTACTGACTTATTTGATAAGTGAGAAGTGTTTATACTAACTAGTACTGTTTCTGATTCAACAAGGAGTTATTTACATACTAGATTTTTTTTTTAATGAGTGAAGCATTCATTGCTATAGTCCTTCCAGCTGAAGGCACAGGGTCAGAAAAAACACCTCAACCTAACAGAACATTTTATTCTGAAGTTAAGTATCAAAAGGTTCTGGCCTAAGGAACTTTGGCGCAGGTTAGGTTTGGAGCTCAGTCTGTTTCCCTGCCTAGCTTTACTTATGAATGATATAGCCCAGGTAACCCCGCTCCAGACATTTCCAAACCATGGGAAATGCTTTACTTTGGGTTTAGATTCCTGCACGGGCATCCAGGTACAAAACAGCAGTTAACATCTGACGTTTAGTCTTTCCCAGCTTACTCCTTGTAGAGATCCTGAACGCCTATATTCAGAAATGTCACGTTCATCAAAACATAAACCAACAAACCTGAACCAGCACCTGTCTTCATAGGGCAGAATGTGCACTGGGTTAGAACAGTTCAAGGGGTATATCTCTGTCTATCTATCTATCTATCTATCTATCTATCTGTCCATCTATCTATTTATCTATCTATAATCTCAGGGAAGTCCCCAGCAGACAGCCTAGAGGATGTCTTTAGAGCATGATCTTTTTTTCATAGCTGAGCTGTTTACCTTGTCTTCGTCTCTCATAGTTTTCAAGGTGAGGAATACTAATGCATGCTTGGTTTTGGGTAGTGTCTTGAACTCTAGAGATTTGAACATTTTTTGAGGGAAAACTTCTGGAAAACAAAGGGCTGGAAACATGTAGGCATAAGGAGACTCAGGTAGGTATTTTGATTTATAGGTGCATGGTTTTCTAGGCAGAGAAAGACAGAGTCTGCCCTAGCTCTGTTGTTATGTTGTCATATCAAGCTTGGGGAATCATTCAGCATTTCAGTAGAGAAGAGCAGTGCCAATGGAAGGTGATCCCAAGTAACAGCCAATCACATGCTGAGTGCCCACCCTCTCCCTTCTTAATTGCATTAACTGCAGCCTTATTGATTTCTCAGACTTTGGGTGTAAGGCACAGAAGCTGGAAATTAAAGGAATGATTCACTGGCAGAAACAAGATGCACATGGCAGCAATCTCATTCTTCCCCACCCTGATATTCATGCCCATCCCAATTTGAAAACATTATTCCAGTTATTCCAGGTCTAGCCATTTACTGGAGGAAGTCCGAAGGCATGTTCTTTTAACAATTCTTCCCTTAGGCGTCTCTGATTCCCTGGGAGTTCCTCTGCCTTGCTGACAAGCTGTAAAGTCTAGATCCAAGCATCTGGATCTTGCTAATAAGCTATTGCTGTGAACAGTAAGTTCTATGTACTATTCTACATGTTGGTGCTGACACTAATTTTGTAACCTTTTTGTTAAGGCTACAACGAGACAGAGGTGAGTGGAGAGCATGTGAATATTAATAGCACATGACTGCCATACCAACTACCTTCTAGCAACCTTTCCTATCTGCTGTCCTCCATGAACTTTCTTCTGTCTGCTGCGGAGTTGTCTTATTCTCTTGGGCTGCTCAAAAATTATAGAAGCCTTTGAAAGTGCTGAGCATGTGCATCTCGAGGTGGTATAACCAGGTCCTGCGCAATGCAGGCCACTTCCCTGTGTGGTTTAGCATCCTTTTTCTCCACAGTCACCTATTTCTTCCCTTTAGAAACCTTATGGAGATTACCTAGGAAGATAGAGCTTGTCTTCTGGAGAATGACATAAAACAGGTAGGCCGAGGCAGCATGTGGAACCACTGGGTAGGGCCTGCATTTCACATAACAAGCAAAGACACCAGCACAGAACCAGGAATTATGCATTACTCATCATTCCAATTACATTGTCTTTTCTTCTCACCTTAGGAATGGATCTTGCAATATCTGTGGCTACAGATATCTGATCTTCAGAAGCAGATTGCGCAATTACTGCAGATACACTAGGAAAACAGAGATTGAGGAATCTTAACCCTTATGTTAGCAAAGTCTGGTCACCCAATGTAATTTTAGCCATGCAATCTCCCATCTTAGATCAGTGCTGGGTCTTCTCTATAAATTTACAGTATACGTTTCATTTCACCTTTACCAAGTCCCTGCCAGCACTACTGAGAGGGAATTTGGCCATGGTACCAAGACTAGCTCTTAAACTGTAATGCTGACAATCATCTCTTTGAAGTTTTGGGCAAGTCATCTTGCCTCACTGTAACGATTTCCCCAGCTTTAAAAATGGAATAATAATACCTACTCATACAGCTACAGTGAGTAGCTTCCTTTGGCCCTCTGAAAGCATTCTGCAAGTGTTCATTAGTTGTTCTTACTAACAATTATTATTATTATTTTGGGGTGTTAGGACAATGGCACATTGGCAAGGTCCAAAATCCCCATACTGGAGCTATCATGGATCAGCCCTACAAAGGCTGTGTCTGTGCCCAGCTGCACAAGGCAGCTCCCGCTGGTGCAGCCGGACAGTGCCATTCAGCACCGTGCAGAGACACTGGTGAGTCTCTGAAGTGTAGGTGCATTCCTGCAGTCACTGCCATGGCAGGGCAGCAGTAGTGCTGATTCTGAAGCAGGCAGCATCTCAGCTGCAGTGGGTCTGTGTCACTCTCCATCCCCTAGTGCAGACATAATCAAGTACCTCAGCTGTCTCACTCAGAGACCCTAAAAAAGCTGCTGAGGCAAATCAGTGTTCCTGACTTGGGGCCTAAAGGTTAGGACCTCTGTAGTTTGGTATCATTCCAACTTGTGCACACATGTTAACTGTCTTATGCTGTCCTGGTTTGAATTAGAATAGAACGAATTCTGTTCAGTGATTTTACTTTTCAGTTAAGTCTCTTCTAAGTCTGCTTCTGGCAGTGATAACGCTCAATGTTTATGGTTACTACTAAGCACTGGTGTGCAGAAAGGCTCCTGCTTATA
>JAVSBS010007388.1:0-21183 GCA_033124195.1 Coracias cyanogaster
AGCACCCACCTCTCTACAACCTCCTTTCAGGTAGTTGTAGAGAACAAGAAGGTCTCCCCTCAGCCTTCTCTTCTCCAAGCTAAACAATCCCAGTTCCCTCAGCCGCTCCTCATAAGACATGTTCTCCAGACCCCTCACCAGCTTGGCTGCCCTTCTCTGGACCCTCTAAAACACCTCAGTGTCTCTCTTACACTGCAGCACCCAAAACCAAACACAATATTCGTTACGTGGCACTTGTTCTAACGTTAGCTTTCTGCAAGCCAGCCCCGCATGGCCACTGCTACAGCCTGTACAGTCTGTCTTGGACTTGAACAAAATTGCTGTGGTGCTCAACACGAGAGCTTTCCCAGCAAGCACACGCTGCCAAGCACCACAGATCGGCACATGGAGCATTGGCAAAGCCCCACCAGCCCCATCACCTTCAGAAAGGGGATCACGAATGGCCGGAGGGGGAAGTTCGTCGCCTCCTGCAGCTTGCAGTGAAATTCCTCGATTGTCACTGTTGAGTTCTGGGAAAAGAAATTAAGAAATGAAATGACGATTTGTTCTTATTTTTAGACACATGGGAAATGGGTCCAAGTGAACAGAAGTGGAAGGGAGACTGCATCTGCCACTACAGGACTGACAACGTTTGCATCAGACCCTGCTGAAAGCAGCCAAAAAGACTCAGGCCAATAGATTCAAAATGCTGCACTAGGCGAGGGGGGAAGGCTGCACACAGCCGGGTGCTGCCTGGCCCAGCATCCTCCCAGCTCTGGGGCTGGGAGGCAGGGACCAGCTCTGGAAAGGCAGCAGGACCCAGCTGGCATCTCCTGCACCCCAGCCAGGTGGCCTGGGGCAGGCTGCGAGGAGCCAGACCATGATTCCTGCTGCCCAGAGCTGCACACTGTCCTCTCTGCCTTCATCCCTTTCAGCTCATCTCATCTAATCCATCCACAAAGTCACCACAGCCTGCTGCTCACCCCACAGCCCTCCCTTGGCCAAGCCTGCACCCACCATGGCTGTTCAGGCTGGGTGCTCCCTTGGACAAGCAGCATTTGATAGCCTGCACGTACAAAGTTCATCCCTGCAGCAATTACTGCCATCAGTGGTGAGAACAACAGTTGGAGGAACCTGGACAGCTTATTTCCTTTCCAAAAGGGTAAGCTGAGGTCCTACCCTACACCCATGGACATGGACTCTCCATCTTCAGCAGCATTTTGCATCCAGCGCTCAAGCACTGTGAAAGCCCCCAAGACCATGGACAGACTCATGTTTGCTCTGCCAACGCCAACCTTGGAAGCAGAAATACTCCAGGCTGCCTTCGCTGCGAGCTGAGCCTCCAAAGAAACCTGCCAAACAGCAGAGATCAGCTTGGGAGCAGCGCTGGGAGCTGCACAAGACCACAGCCAGGCCAGTGGCACAGTGCTGTGCTCCCGGGTCTCGGTCCAGGTATGGGCTTGCACAGCATTTCTACCAGTCACTTTGTCTGCCTGCAGATAGTAGTCACAACTCTGTTCACGCAGTTTTTGAAGGGTGCTTTCAGCCATCCATAGCTGCAGGAGGGCATGAAAGGCTACACGCACTGCCACCGACCCCAGCTCTTGCAAACCCAAGGGTAGGAGTGAAGATGAAGGGCAGAAAAGGGGCAGAAGATGCATAAAAGGTATTTATCAAACCTTTTCCTATAGCTGCACCTTCAGACACAAGGAAAGAATCAACGCCTTTGGTAATGCAGGCAAATACACAACCAGCAAAGCAGCAGCGCACCAGGAGCCCAGAGCTCCTATATTGCAACAGCAGCCTCTGCAGATCTTGGCAACGCTCAACCTCGCTGTGCTAGTGGGCTTGTTTATAACACGCAGGAGCAGCCCATAAAGAGGGGAAAAAAAAAAATTAAATACATCACTGCGTATCACAAACGAAATCTCTGAAGTGTTGCGATGCTCTCTATGCACTCAAGAGCGGAGAAGTGCTACCAGCTTTCTGGAGCGAGGCCCTGCTAGGACAGGAGCAGCTCCCGCCTGGCACCCCCGTGTCTCCATTAGACAAGGCTGTCTTGTCAAGCAAAGCAGCGCTGAGTTAGAGCACACCAAAGTCAGGGCAGCACTAATGAAGTCGTGGCTGGAACTGGCACTTCTTTGTATGGAAGTAGACCAGAGGTAAACTGGTGTGCTGTCAGGGTTGTGCAATCAGAAACCTGCATAAGTAAAATGCTTCCCTAGTATAAAACTACAACTTCCTCTGAATTGTCCAAAAAGTTTCATTTACAAGGGGAAACATAGAAGCACAGCACAGCCCATGGCTCCCAGTGAGCCCACAGCACCAGATGTGTGGCCTTTATAGAAAAGCCTTGTCCAAATCCTAGAATCATAAAGGTTGCAAAAGACCTCTAAGATCATCAAGTCCAACCATCAACCGAACACTACCATGACCACTAAGCCATGTCCTGAAGTGCCACGTCTACATGTTTTTTGAACACCTGCAGGGATGGTGACTCCATCACTGCCCTGAGCAGCCTGTTCCAGGGCTTGGCCACTCTTTCAGTAAAGAAATTTTCCCTAATATCCAATCTAAACCTCCCCTGATGCAACTTGAGGCCATTTCCTCTTGTCCCATCGAGAATTTCCTTCGGTTTGGCTACACACAAGCTCACATCAAAGCCAAAGACAAGAAAAAAAGAAGTCAGCAAGTTTACCAGAAAGAATAAAATTCACAGAGTCTTTCTCAGTCAACGGCTCTGCTTATAAAGATGTGGAGGTAACATCATGTAACGTGGGCAGGCACTGGCTGCCAGGATCCTGTTGCCTAGGGTCTAGCAAAAGGAAGGTGGCACGGGCTGGTGTGTGGGACTTACCACGAGTGCCAGGACGAGGGTCCGAACCTTCTCCCCAATCTCTGGGGAGATGTCATTGCCGAACTGCTGCAGGGTAGTGAGGAAGCGCTTCAGCTTGCTGAGCTGCCGGGCACCACATGTGGCTGGGAGCTGCTGGTTCGTCAGCGAGGAGGAAGAGGAGGAGGAAGGACCGTTGCTAAATCTCTGGGGTGGGGATGGTGCCCCATTCAGTGTTGGGGGTGAATGGTTTATTCCGTTGGGCACTGCAAATGTGAGACAGAACCAACACTGAGCATCAGACAGGCACATCTGTGGTCTGGACCCACCTTCCACCCAAGAGCCTGCTGCTGCTGGTTATTTGCTGCAAGCAAACAGAGCAAGAACCAGAGAAGGGGCTGTGGTCAGAGCAGAGCCCACACACCATGCTGGAGGGCACTCAGCAACGCAGCTGGTCACCAGCAACGCACGTCCCTTTTCCTCAGCCCTCCCCTGAGCTCGTGGGGATGCTCTACAGCCCCCACCTCGTGAGACCCACATTCTCAGCCAAGGCATCCGCAGGGGTTTTCCTTACGGATTATACCACAGCCAGGGACTTCCCCAGCATTCCTCTTCTCCACTCAGCAACCTTCATACCCAGGGCCACCAAACTCCAAGAGAAATAGGGCTCAGCAGCGCAGGCACACCTCCATTTGTGTCCGAGGCAGCCCATGGGGGACATGGGGTCAGGCTGCATGAAGCCACTGCTGCGGCAGACCGAGCTGTGCCGTGTGCTCGGCCCGAGGAATTAAACTTGCTTTAGCTCAAAGTTTACAGCCCTTGGCAAGAATTACTGATCAGCGTGTGTCAGGCAGAAAAATCACACCAGGCGATCCAAGGATCCCATCATTTACAGTGAGTCATCAGTGCCCATCACAGCTGGGGTCCCAACAGCAGATACCCCAGCTCAGGTGCCTCCACCTCTCCCCAAGGATGGCCAACAACATCCTGCCCCATGGTGCCCACTCTACCACCCTGGCATTTACAGGGAATTTCACAAACGCTGTTGTTTTTTCCAACCTGGGCCCATCTGCAACTTCGCCTCCTGTAAGCGGCCAGCATGTCGAAACAGACTGAAGGGCTGGAAGTTTGGGAACTCGGCAAGGGATGAGAGGAAATTGTTGACATCCCCGCGCTGCCGTTGTGCAATCCAGAGCCCTGTCTGAAGAGCAGCTGTGTGCTTGGGGCCCCAACTCGGTATAAAACCAGCATTTTAGAGGTGAAAAGTACACTGTTGTAAATATAGTTTTAGCTGTTCCACTGGGTTATCCTTAAAAGCCCAGCCCTGAAGCCCTTATGGATGCAAGCACTGAAGAGAAGGCCACAAGCTGTAAGAACCATTCCAAGCGACAATGTTCAGAGCAGCAGCCACTCCAGCAGAGCTGCCCCTTGCACGCAGGGCAGGGGAAGGTGCCTGTTGTGATGGAGCAGCAGAAAAAAGGATGTCAGAATTTCTGCTGCAGCTTCGTGAGGATCACACAAAATCCTCATGACCCAGTGAGGGTTTTCAGAGAAGGCGGAAGGAAGTACTTCAGCAGTTAAACCGCTCTGGAGCATGCCAGGGTCGGAGGCTGGAAAGGCTCCACACACCTGGACCTGCCGTGGTGAGCACAGGAGGGAACCCGAGAAGATTAAGCAGCCTCAGTTAAGATGCAAGAGAAAGATAAGGCTAAAGAGACCATCAAAGGTGGTTCCTGCTAACCAGGAGGTGACAGGCTCTTCTGGGGCATAACAGAGATGTGACCTTTCATAAGGCAATCATGAAATGAAGGCGAAGGCCTGGATTGAGACGATGGAGGTGCAAAAGCAAAGCGAGCTCATGCCTTTTGTTATGGAGCAACGCAACCTGAAAAAATCCTGCCCACACTACCTTCTCCAAGGCAGCAAAGGAACAGACTTGTCCTGCAGAGACAGCACATCCTCGCGGGGTTAGCTGCCATGGAGTTCGAGCGAACGCAGAGCGACAGGAAAGGCAAGGCTTCTGGCAAGTACTCATAAAGAGCATTTACCTCATGACAAAAGTGTTATAATAAACAGTGGGGAAAGCTGCCCAGAGAAGCTCTTCTCAAGCAGGAGGACTGCACAGCTCTGCACTCTCCAGCAGCCACAACCAAGGAGCTTTACCCCCTTCTCTATTTCACTTCTTATTCCTTCAGATTAAAGACCAGGAAGAGCAACAAGCTCTATTTATACTTCAGGAGAAGCAGAGGCTGTGGACCCATGCAGGGGACACCTGGGGGAGGCTGCCAAGGATGGGAGCAGTGGAGGCTGATGGATTCAGGTGATGCCACAGATGCAGAGTGAGCTGGGCTGGCTTGGGGCTGCCGTTAGACACAGCCCTGTAACCGCTCTCTGTGTCTTCAGGCTCACCCTGCCTGACCCTCCTGCAAACAGCATTACCGCAGGGCGGCTGGCAGTTATCTGATCCTGCTCCGCCACAGACCACAGAGCTGGGCTGGGACCTCTAGTTCCAGGTGAGAAGACAGCGATGAAGCAAGTGAGGTGGTGTAGTGAGACCGGTGGGATTACAGCTGCAGGGAGAGGAGAATGCTAAATTCCTGGGAAAAAAGGTCATTGTCTAGGGCTGCTCTACTAATTCTGGCTTAGGTCCTCAGTACTCAAAGGCTCTCCCTGTTTCTCCAACCCTTTTGTTACTGATCTCCAGGCAGGCATGGCCCTCCTCCAGCATGCTCCTCCTTGCCTGCCCAAGCCGTGGGCTTTGACAGGGCAGGACACACACCCGCTGACTCTGACAAAGACCCTTTGGTGTGACTGAGAAGTAAAAAGCAAGAATAAGCTTCAGCACGAGTCGTATCTCTCATCTCTCTTGGAAAGAGCAATTAAGTCATCAGCCATCAGCAGCTTCAGGCTCCCTGGCCCTTAGGAGTGTGCCAAGCAACCTCACTGGAAAAATTAATTTCTGTCACTTTGCTAATGGTCTTTTTCTGCCTGAGCAAAAGGAGAGCCATTAAAAACCCCTCAGCACACAAAGACAGGGACAATGTGTCTGGCGGGATAACCCGGCGATGAGTGCTACTGCCAGCATCGCGCAGTACATTAGCGTGTCCTCAAAGAGGCTGGATTGTAAATCTCCAAACTCACTGCCAGTGTGAAACTGAGATATCCCAGACACCACCGTGACAGCAAAGCGATGCAGAACCAGCCAGGGAGACGCTCTGTACAGCAGAAGAGAGGTGAGGGGAGCCTGGAAAATATCTACATGCCATGTGCAGGGGTCAGATAGCCCTATGCCCAACAACATAAAGCAGCTTTGCTACTTTTTAAAAGGCATTTAAAGGCTTAAATGTTGGCTAAGGGTGGAAAAAAAAAGTCTGTGCTCTTTCTAGGCTCTAAGAAAAGGCTGCATGTCCATCCTGTCCACCGTGACCTCTGTGCAGCACCCTCCTAGAGGACCTGAGTATGAGGCTGCGGCTGGGCAGGGCCCAGATTTACCGCAGCTTAATAGCAGATTATAAAGCAAAGATGGAGAAAAAAGAAGCTAGATGGACAGCAAGGAATTTCCAAGGCTGGGAAATGAAAAAAAAAGGAGAACTTTCTAATCTCAGCTGCAGAAATGCTGCCTGCAAAGTGAGATACAGCAGAGTGGGAATTAGCTCCTCCAAAAGACCTGGGGAAAAGCCCGGCTCTTGGCTTGTTTGAAGCTGACCTGATAAAGGACTTCAATTTCTTAAGGAGTTTATGGCAGAAATCATGGCTGCACCTGCAAGGAGGACTCAAGGTAGTGCCAGGAGTAAGGCAGGAACAGGCAGGAGGATAGAGGGGGAATTACAAACCCTGTTAGACATCCTGTTCTCCCTTCCCTACAGCCCTGCAGCATGGCTAATGCAAGCAGCCCTGGCCGACGGCTGAGACATCCCTGGTGACTTCTACAAGCAGATCCTTTCCTCCCGGCTAGAGCTGGTCCCAGGAAAAGCAGCATTACTGGGGTCTTACGTGCAGTCGGGGTGAAGGACACCGGCCGGGGGCCACCAGGGTTCACGGGGGGCAGCGGCGGCATGTTGGGAGGAGAGGACCTGGACTGTATCTTCACTTCCACGGGCGATCCGGGCATTGCTGGCACCCTCTTCTCACCAGCAACTGTACGAAGAGAAGGTGGTAACGCTTAGTGACAGTCATAGACAAGCACTTCCCTGCCCAGCATGTGAAATACCATTGCAAGGGTGAAGATGGGGAGGGTGGGGGGGCTCCCATGCTGTTCTGCATGGCTCCGAGCTGCGCTGGGGAAGAGGCAGGGCATGGCCCCAAGCTGCAGCAGGTGTCCTGAGATGCTGGTGGGCAGGCTCAGGATGCCTGCATTCACCATCCCAGTCTCTCAACCACATCTTCCAACCCTTTGTGCCTGAAGATGCTTCCTCAAAGTCTTTCTGCCTGCTTGGTTTGCTCTTCCCCTTGCTGATGTTCCCCTTGGCACTCCCCAGCTATGCCCACACATCTTGCTGGTGTGCACAGGGTGGCAATGGTGAGGGGTGCCGAGGTTTCACCTCCAGCCCTGCTCCTCAACCATCAGCTGCTTTAGCAATCATCTCTCTGACCAGCTTTGCACATTTGCTTTTTTAAAAATCCTCACAAATTAGATGTTCCTGCACCAGGGTATGTCCTTGCTGCCCCATGGCTGCATACGTCCTTGTCCACACCTCATGTCCGCACTGCCTGGCCCTGAGATGCTTCTCCAAAGGGATTGGTAGCTCAAAGCCAACCCAGTTTTGGGCGGGTGCCGGTCTGTGGTGCAGGAAGCATAGGTGAAACGCTGATGGTGGCTGTGCCAGGAAGTGACCAAAGTGGTCAAGGCACTGTAAAAATGAGCCAACACCAGCTATTCACACCCCGACTCCTGCATGGAGTCTCTAGTGTCTAATACAGCAGCAGCTCACACCACAGCTTCTTTTTCAGCCTCGGAGGGTCCCTTCCGAGGGCCCAAACTCTGGTGGGATGTCTCAGCTCAGCCAAAAAGGGTGGCCATGCTCCTGGCTCTAGCGTGGCTGAAATCAGCCTCAAACAGCATCCTTTGAGGAAAACAAGAGGAAATGAGGAAATATGTGCTTATGCAGACTTTACAGGCTTGGAAAGATTTTGGGGAGGGGTCTTAGTTTTGGTTTTCTGTTTTTAGAGCCAGACAGCTCAGCAGACAAAGCCTAAGCATCTCCAAAAAGCACAGCTCCCACAGGGTGCTCCATGTCATGCTGCCGGTGGCTCTGGCAGCAGAGCTGGCTGCTCATGGCTCCGGAGGATGAGACGTGAAGAGAATCACCCCTCTGAGAATACAGCCACCGGCCACTGCTCCCTGCTCCTCCAGTCACTGCTCACCTCACTCAATTAGCTCCCTAATGAGTTGTGACCCTGCTGACAGGTTCCTTCGCAGGAACATCGATGGGTTCCCAGCGTGCCCATCAGCAGCCCAGCTAAGGGGGCAAGGGAGGTGCAGAGTCTTATCTTTCCCCTCTCTCCAGTGCAAGCAAACTGGGCTTTGGACTGGTGAATGTTCTCCGGCAACTAGTTGTTGGCTTTTGGCGAGTGGAAAAGCCTGCCGGAGCTTCACGGCAGCAGCCAAGTGTGCCGCTTGGGATGCGGGAGCTCGCACACAAGCCAGCATCACCGCTCTGCGAGGCAGCCAAAAAATGCCATGTGCACAGGGGATCTGAGCTGCCGGGGGGTCAACTCCTGGTGCTGCTTCCAGCCACCAAGGAAAGGTATTAAAGCTCACGCTGTAATCTAATCAAATTACATTACAATCTAATTTGTAATCCAGTCTTTACAAACACCCATCACCTGTCAGCAATTCAGCTTCCAAATTCTGGCAAAGCAATTCAATGCTGCACTCCCACAAAGCAGGGAAGCACTGAAGGGATGGCAAAGTTTTGCACTGAAATACAACCACCAAACCTGCTACTTCGCAGCTGCTGACAACAAAAAAGCTGCTTTTAAGACATGAACTGGCACCCAAGCCCCTCACCATCAGCCCCTGCTCTGCCTACCTGCACCAGGCACAAGAGGACTCATTTATTTTCCTTACGGCAAGTCATCATTAATGCCAGCACAGTAACAAATGAAGTGTTTTATTTCTAGCTTTTTTGGTGCTGTTTGCAGGATGATTTGTGGAAGGGAGAGTGGAGATGAAGATGTGCTAAAAACCTGTTTTTCTGCCACTGCAGTGCAGCTGGAATAACTGCAGTGGTGGGGCTGGACTTGCTATAAAACCCGCATCCACAAAACTTCCATGGCAGAAAGTTTGTGTCTTTATTTAAACCTGCTTTGAAAAAAAAAAAAAAAATCCTAGGCTTTGATTTAATGAACAAAGTGGGGACCCACCAATTAATTTTAACATATAATAACCATATTAACATAATATTGCAAACTACTATTCACATACATTTGGTCCAACTCTCCCATGATTTAATGCTGACTCTCCCTGTCATATCCACGCATGAATATGATGTTCAAATGAGTAACAAGGCACTGCTGTAGGAACAGGACATCGCTCACACACGCAGGGACCTATTCCAGCAGGTGAGGCTGTTGGCAAGAGCAGGAGGAGACACATCACTCGAAATAAAGGCAGCGAAATAATATCAAAGAGCAGGGTTTGTGCATGAAGTTAGAGGCATTTCTAGCATAAAAAGTCCGAGTTCACTCACTAGGCAGGGAAGTGTTGCTATACAACCCAGATTTTTCAATCAAACCAGCTCTAATTGTGCCCATCCACCACTCGGTGCCAGCTGCTTGATGGCCATCAAGGGACAGAATCATGTTTGCTCAGAATACAGGAATAATTGCAAAAATGTGAGCTAGCACACACAAACCACGACCTGTTTGCACACTGCCCACGGACAGAGACATGAGATGTGGTTCATGCTCTTCTCCACAAGCTCTCCGTCCGCCTCTATGCCTGCCCAGCCTAGAAGTGCATTGCATCGTTCCTGCCTTCCTCACCGCACAGCCCAACACCAACACACTGCCACGGTTGATCTTCTTCACCCCCTTCCCAAGAAACCCTCTTCCCCAAGATTCCCAATACTGCCATGCTCTGGAGTGAAACCTAGCACGAAACCAATCTGTAAGGTTTCTCCTCTTTCCTCCTAAAATGCTCCTAGGGCACATTAAGAAAGAAGAACTAATTTGGTTAATTTACAGGGCCAGGAGGAGGGGTGCGGGCAAATTTCACATGGAATTTATAACCCCAAAATAAAACCAGCTACTGCTGTGTTACTGCATGAGACACCAAAACCAAAGCCCACAAGAAGCCAACACCTTCTTTTCCAGGCTCACTCCTACAGACATGAAGCAAACAGGATTGTTAAATTTAAAAGCTTCCTGCTAATGACCTGAGGCATCTATAAATGCAGATTAAAAAAAAAAAATCTTTCTGAAACTCCTCATTTTTAGCCTAAACTCATCCAATTAATGAGAATGACGTGAACAAACCAGTCTGCAAACAAGGGCTTCTGTCAGCCTGGAGCTGACCTGCGGCTAAAAGTGAGCCAGTGAGATGGTCTCTGGAAAAATGCTGCCTTCCTGCCCTCTTTCTGCTGCATTTCACTGTTCAGAAATATTTATGGGCTCACTAAGTGTTGCTTACAGCAACACTTTGGTGCCGTCTCCAAATGTGTAGAGAGGATGCAGAGACGCTCCTCGAAATTCCTGCAAGTCACTCTACTACATCAGTCATTGAAATCATGCTGAAGATTCAAATCTCATAATAAGATCAGTAATTCAGTCATGGTAGTATTGGGTTGACAGTTGGACTTGATGATCTTAGAATCATAAAGGTTGGAAAAGACCTCTATTATTCTAAGAGTTGTGGACGCGGCTCTAAGAAGAATTCTTGTCAATGGCTGAATACTCCACGTGTCAGAGTAGGACATCTGCCCAAACTGGAAACATTGGGTTGTTTTCCTTCAAAAACTCCTCCTAGGAAACCCTACCTGGATCTAGAGAACTTTACAAATGTTGTGTCGTTAGTTTTCAAGCTGTGCCTGCAGGACACAGACTGAACATACTTATGGCACAACAGTTTTGCCGTGAAGCTGCCAAATGTCAAAACTTCGAAGCGGCGCTCAACTTTGCACCCAGGACCTGCACCGGTTAATCAGTGAATGAGGCAGCAGCAACATGACCACCCAGCCAGGAGGAAGAACTGCCTTGATGGCCTTCAAGGCACTGGAGTTTCACATGGGAAGACAATTCACTCAGAGTAAAACGAACCGCGATGGCAGAGATGCTGCTTTAGTCTTGGCTTAATGAAGGAATTTCATCTTCTCCAGAAGCCGGTGAAGCCTGAAGAGCAGATTTTCCAGTGACTGCAGTTCCAGATTTCAGATGCTGCAAAGCTGCTGTTCGGGTACCAACAGCTGTAGGCACAGAGCACTTTATGCTGCGTGCCCTACATATTCGCCTGTCCCATTTAAGAAGCCCAGGTGTAGAAGAGACTAGAAAGCCCCAGAGCTTTGAATACACCTGAAACCCTTCATCCTTCTGCTCTCCAGTGACACACTGCAGGACTCCGGTGCTGTTTGAGTCTCTGTGCTGACTGTTGGTACGCGCTGTCTTTCCTCTGCTGCTCCAGTTCTCATCCTAGCGTAACCAATTAAAAGGAGCATATGTCAAGATGAACTGCAGCTGATCAGCTTCCTTTCTGGAGACAAGAAAGAGCTAAATGGGACAACAGAACAGCATGCCAGGAGAAAACCCAGGGTCTCAGAAAGGTGCTCAGAAAGGTCCCACTCCTGGAGAACCGTGGCTCCAGCTCTCCCACAGCAGCACCAGTTAGAGGGGGGAGTTTTAACACCCACTTGAGACAGATTTCATCATACTTATTTTCTTTAAAGAAGTCTCCCGCCTATAGTGTTTGCTACAGAGAGAATGTTGCAGTGATAGGTAGCCTCTGAAGAACGGCAGCATTTACTCACATTGTAAACTGTATAAAGAAGCCACTTTATTAATCTCCTCATGCCTGTGGGTTTGATAAAAGGGGAAAGGCACAAGAAAAAAAAAAGTGACAAGTCAGGGAGTACCTCAAGTATACTGGATTTTACATGAATCCTTAAAAGCCTTTGGCAATTAGAGAAGGAATGAAAAAGAAATAAAAACACCACATAAAGAAAACTGGATGTTGCCTTCCCCCGAAAGCAAGATAAGGAACTACAGAAGAGAGCCAGGAATAACCCCAGGGGGCAGACAGACACAAATGGTCTCCTCTCTGTCTGCTGCCCAAAGTTCAAAGTTTTGACAGATCACAGAATAATATCAGGATGGGAGATTTATATTTATAACAAAGCAGATCATGAACCTGTCTCTCATCCTTGCTGGGGCCATGACTCCCAGGTTGTGTCTCTCATATGCATAGTCGCAGTTCAAAGAGGTGATGGGCAGTTACGAAGTGCCCGAGGCTGGCGGTGCCCAGCTCTGCAGGATGATGCTCAAGAGAAAGCCTTGATGTAGCTGCAATGGTGGAGCCATGAGCTTGCGGAGAGCAAGGAAAAAGAGAAAGAGCCACTGCTACAGTGCAGAAAACATGGATGCTTTATAGGAATCTGCACCATAGTGTCTACGTGGGCACAATTTAACACCATCCAGCAACCTCTATCAGTGAGCACAGAGCATGTGCTGGCTCTGAAACCCTATCAGCTCAAGACAGTAAAGCCCTTCCTCCTCCCTCCTGGGAAACGGATTTAATGTCTGTGACTGGGTTTTTGGAGGGCACGTAGAGCATGAACATTGATATCTTCAAGTCATTCTTGATGCAGGTGTAGGAGTCCCCTTCATTCACTGTCACAAGAGTTAAGAAGGAAGGGGGAACCTCCTGGCTCGGGAGCAATTTTGCAGATCCCATTTATAAATAAGCTGTGCAGAGTCAGAACTGCTTCTCACAAACCCATTTGCCAGACTCGAGCACTCTAGCTTTTGGTAGAAGCCAAAACATGAAATATATTGAAAGAAGTAAGAGAACATCACATTAAACATGTGACGGCACCATATAACCGGCAGGTTTGCAGAGGTACGGGGCTGCTTCTCCCTCAGGCAGTCTGCAGGGCAGAGAGAGTAGACCCAAAATCAGGCCTTGTCAACAAGGCTTTGACCACTAAGTAGCTGTAAATTAAAGTTCTGGGTTTAGCGGACATCTTTGGAACAAAGGCAGTGTACAAGGGTGTGCCCAGCGGTTCTGAGTCACGGGAGCGAAGCACGTAACGGTTTCACATAGAAAGAAGAGGTTTAATCACAGCAGATGTTTTCACCTAGAGCAGGAGGAATATGCTCATAACCTAAAAAGCCAGCCCTCACCTCAAAAAGCTGAAAGCCCAAAATTCACACCTGCCTTTTGAGAGCAAGGCACTGGAGAATTGTCCCAGTAACAGCAGGCGAGGTTAAGTCTGGCAGGAGAAATACTTTGGTCACCCAGGAGCCAGGTCCAAGCTTGTTCTGGAGCCAATGGACAGACAGACACTCCCAACAGCAATTCAGCCCATCCCAAAACATGCATCAAAGCAAGAGAGATACGCCACACTCCAGACCCACCTCTCTTTCCACTGGCCCTACTACCTCAGACAACCACTTGAGCCAGAGGCATGAATTATAGATCACCTACAAGTCAGCAAAACGAACCCTTCCTAGAAACCGTTCTCTGAACCAGCAGCTAGCTTCCCCACCGTTTACTTGGGTGAGAGTCTCTGGTCTAAGATAAAGCAAAGCAAAGCTTGTCTACATGGCTAAAGAGACCACTGAAAGAGGGAAAGAAAGGAAGGACACACCTCGGTGTCCTCTCCAGAGGCTGCAAGGACCCTGCCTACAGAGCCTGGGATTGCTGTTTTAAGATAACTAGCTCAAGATAGAGAAAAAGTCAGGGAATGGCCCAACCCCATCCACTGCAGCCCAAACATGTCGTCCATGGAAAGGACATGCTGCAGTTGGCTTGCGTCGCAGGGTTCCCTGTTGATAGTCTGAATGCAAACAAGAGGCAGCATCAGTGTAACCTGACCTGATAATGTAAATAGGGTGAAATGAAATATGGTTCGCCACCTCCCCAGCTTTGGTGAATGTTTATTTTGAATAACATGCTTATCTGCTCCAACTGCTCACCATCTGTTTTCAGTCTCCACCAAGCTAATATTTTTCACATTTAGGAACTGAGAAATGGGAAGAATTACATTTAAATTTTATTAACATCTTTCCTCTGCTCTAAGGTTGCCTCTCCCTCCCCTTGACGGCTCTAAGCCATCTGTGGAGCACCTCTGCAGTTCTCCAAGGCATGCAGATGAGAGGTTATCTACATGCAAAGCAAGACCATCATTACTCAGACTTCCAGAAGACACCATTTACTGCTACTCCACTGCAATCCCTCCATCACCTGCTTCCAGACAGCTTCCCCCGAGCTCAAATTGAAATCACATCATCGAGGCAAGAGCCAATATTTTCTCATTTTGCAGCATCACTGCATCAAAAAGCAGTGGAGGGGAAAGACTGTAGATAAGCATCAGAAACAAAGCAGCCAATACAGCAGCCTTAGGGAAAAAAAGGATGATTGGGTTAGTCCCAATTTGGTGGGGAGGGAGATGTTTAGATGTTGGCAGTCAGGATTACATTTCTATACAAATATTGACATTTATTTGCATATAGGGTGGTTTCCAGAGGACTCCCTTTGCTCGAGTCAATAAAATATAATCTACAACCAGAACTGGGAGACATGAGCACGTCACAAACAGGTCAGGGGCAAACACCGGTGAACTGAGGTCCTTCTCCATCCATCTCCAAGCCAAAGCACAGAGTTGGCCAAGATACTATAGCATCTGTTGCAGCAGGTAACTTATGTTACTGTACAGATACTTCCCCCACTAAATGCGATCAGCCTATTTTTACCCTGTTTAGCTTGGTTTTATAGCACATCTAAGCTCCTGAGCTGTAAGATGCTGTGGGAGTGGAGAGGACTCAGCACCTCGCAGGAGAGCCTTGCATCACACGGTAGGGAGCCGCTGAGCCTGGGATAGGCATTTCATAAATCAAAAATAAACGCGTGTATCTCCATTGCCATCTAGTCCTCTCCCACACACAGCTGCTTCACTTGAAATCTCAATTCAACGTGAAACTCAGATAGAAGAACTTGAAAGAGCAAAGTATGTTATCGTTTGCAACCAGTCCAGAAAGCAGTTAATAAGGAAGATTAATAATTTATTCCTGAAGGCAGACTGCAGATCTTTATCTGTCTTGCCCTTCAGTGATTTTTATAAAATCCTATTAACATGCCTGGCTCTACAAACTCATCAGTAGCACAGGTTGGACTTCACAGCAGTTCTCTTCTGCTGTGTTCCCACCCAAACAAGCAGCTCTGGCTCTGTCCTTGCCTTGGTCATGTCAGACCCATCAGTACAAACCCACCCGCATGGCAACCCCACCTCCTTAGCTCATGTCTCCTCTTGGTCCATGGACTCGCACCAGGGCCAGTGGTGCAAACCCATGGCTGCAGGATCCATCCCACAACCCATCACATCCAACAGCCCCCAGAGCGTGGTATTCATCAAGCCCCCCAAACTCAGGTCATCTTGCTTCTACAAGAACACAAACCACTTTGGTTTTCCAATACGTTTTGGGGGCCCAAAGCCACCTCTTGACATCCCTGCCACAAGCATTTGCTGATGGACTGTCTCAGAGGGATGCAGCGAGCGCTGCTGGAGAGCCCACCATGCCCCAGGCTGGGTAACCCTCCCCATCCTCAGCAGCCGCTTGCTCTGCCCCCATCAGACAGCCAAGCCCAAAAGGAGGGATATACTCCTGGATTGTATCCCAGCAGAATACATTCCTGGAAACCAAACCCTACAGAGCAGCCAGCGTTTCAGTTTCAGGATGGGAAGCACTTTGGGGATCAGGGGGAGTGCTCCTCCCTCCCCAGAATCACTCTTCTAGCTGCCAAGACCTCTTTGGCCAGGGTTACAACCTGGGACACGGGCAGGCTGGGCAGAGCAGCTGTGTTCAAGCAAAGCCAGAGATGCTCATTAATTCATTTGATTAGTTACTGCTAAAATGTATTGTGGTAATTTTTCATTAGTTCATTGTTCCATTTAAAGTTACGGAATCAAGACTTTTTTTTAATCACCCACTCCTACTACAATATTAAGAAATATTTACTCCTCCACACTATTTACTTATTAGGCTAAAGCACTCTGAGTGAAAAATTAAAGCAGTTACAGATATCAAACAGGCAATTATCACAATCATGGAAAAATTACTTCTTAGAAGTCTCAGCCTGCTGCACTGCTCTCCAAATCCTCTGGCTCCAAGTGCAACAACGGTGGCAGGAGCAAACTTTCCAGATGGGAACATCTGTCTCTCATTTGCCGCAGGGAAGAACACCAGGAAGATTAACAGCTCCCAAGTCCGGTGGAGCCCAGACACAACACGTACAAACAGGGATCCCAGCTAGAAAAAGACTGGGAGCAACAGCTCCGTATCAAAGAGATATTTTTAATGATTATTTTGTGGGGCTTCTACGTACAGAGAAAAAAAGAGCTTGAGTTTCAATCATAGTAAATTCTATGTATAGTGAAAGCAAGAATTGAGTTAACTAGGTTTATATGAATGATATATGGCACTTTTACCATCTCAGCTACTTTAGATATGAAAAGTCATTTTAAAAGTTGGCTTTGAGGAGTCTCTCCTAAAAGCTCTGAAATCGCTCTCTACCCAGAGCAGCAAGGACATAGATCAGGCTATTCACCTCTCTAGGGTCCCGAGAGTAAACACCAAGTTTACTCCAGAGAGTAAAAAAAGGTGACTCAACACATGAGAACCTCACGGCTGAAGGCAATGCTAACCCAGCCTCACTGGCAGTGAGGCCACCAGAGACCATCCCTCTCATCAGCGTTCTTTAGATCCTGCTACACTTGAGGGACTGTGTTTGGGAAGGCAGGCAGGTGTTTCGCCCAGGCTCTGTCCTCTCTAGCCACCCACACGCACCAAGCAGCCCAAAGTGAAGCACTGGACACCAACGCTGGCTTTGGCCGTGGCTCAGCAGCACAGTGAACGTGCAAGATGTGCAAGCCACCATCTGCACTTCAAGGCCAAAGCCACCAGCTCTGTCACTGCTCCATGCACAGCATCAGGTTACTAGCTCTGTGGAGAAGGACCTGTGAGCTATCATGGCAAGAAGGTCAGTGGTCTCCATGCAGAAGAGTGTGGCCCACAGGTCAAGGGAGGTTCTCCTCCCCACCTGCTCTACCCAGGTGACATCTGGAGTATTGTGTCCAGTTCTGGGCTGCCCAGTTCAAGAGAAACAAGGAACTACTGGAGAGAGTCCAGTGGAGGCTCTGAAGATGCTGAGGGGCCTGGCACATCTCTGTGCCAAGGAAAGGCTGAGAGCCCTGGGGCTGCTGAGCTGGAGAAGAGGGAAGAAGACTGAGAGGGGATCTGATCAATGCTGATCAATAGCTAAAGGGTAGGGGGCAAGAGGATGGGGCCAGACACTTGTCAGTGCTGCCCAGCAACAGGACAAGGGGCAATGGGCACAAACTGGAACACAGAAGGTTTCATCTGAACATGAGGGAAAGTTTCTTTGCCGTGAGGGTACCAGAGCCTGGCCCAGGCTGTCCAGAAGGGTTGTGGAGTCTCCTTCTCTGGAGAGATTCCAAACTCACCTGGACACCATCCCGGGCACCCTGCTCTGGGTGACTCTGCTTTAGTAGGGGAGCTGGATGAGCTGATCTCTAGAGGTCCCTTCCAATCCCTACCATTCAGTGATTCTGTGATCTCAGCTTTCCTCCCCATCTTTGACATTTCTCAGCAGCACTTTTTGATTTCAGAGGTACCCATTATCACAACTCAAATTCTTCTTATTTCTAATTAACAGCCTAGTTCTTGATGTCTACTCAATACCCACCAGTTTTAGCTGGCCTAAGGTCCTTCTGGAAGAGCACCAGCATGTTGTACAGGGTAATTAAATACAGTTAATTCTGAAACAGGACCCAAGCACTGAAAACCAAAAACTTTAGAATTGGCGCAACTGCTTTTAAAATTTCAGGCTTTGGCAAGCACTGGTTTTAAACCAAAGTTGTGCTAGGCTCTGCTGAGGTATAAAGAAAATAATTTGCTACCAAAAACCCCAGAGATTACCCAGAACAACTGAGAACTGCAATTTGAGGAGTGGAAATCTTTTTTCTTCCTGCTTAAGCCACAGAGTAAATAAAGCTGCAGCTTTTGTACCTGGAAAAGTCTGGGTGACCCAAAATCAGAGTGAAACAAGCTCTAGCTTTTGAAAGTGTGTTCCACCTTAACAGAGGCTTTGTGACAGCCTTTAGGACATGATTTTATCCAGCACTCAGAAATCCTTTCAAAACTTAGGTTGCTGGCCATTTAACAAGCAGCTCCACCCTCCTCCTCCTGCTCTCCAGATGAAGCACAGCCGCACCAGGCTCCATTTTGTTACCTTCCTCTCCCACCCAGCAGCAGCCGCCGCAGTAGAGCCCAGGGAGCTGTCTTTTAATTGGCATCCTATTATTACTAATTAGCTCTGAGAGGCTCTCCACAGCTTGTAATGGTCAATAGAAATGCATCCACTGATTTAAACAGGCTTCAGAGCAGCGGTGATGCTGGAGCAGACCCTGAGGCATGATCCCACCGCAGCCGGGGAAGCCCAGGCCACCAGTGCAGCTCCAGTGCAGGGCCACCACTGCTGTAGCCCTTGCTGGGCTTCTCTGGCCACAGGGATGGCTCTGGAGAAGCCATAAGGAGACTGTAGGGTTGTCTCACCCTCGGAAAGTGTTCCCAGAGGGTTCTGGCTGCCATGCAGATTCTCTGCAGCGTGTCCTGCACAAGAACTTCTCACATGGACACTGCAATTAGAGGTGTCTGAGCAGAGCTCATTGCTTAAAACCCATCAGCAAGACCTCAACAGCAGAGATCTAAGCCACAAATTCACCTCACCACACCACAACAAACTCTACTGGAGAGTCCGGGACCCCACGCCTGCTTGGTTGCCCCACTTGAATCTTTAACAAACCAGTTCTGAAAAGGGAGAGCTGCAGAAAGGCGACTTCACAGTGCGGCTGTGCTTGGAGCTGGCTGAGCTGAGGAGCTGCCGGAGCTGCACACACGGCAAGGCCACAGCTCCAGCACGGAACCAGCACTCGGGGGCCATCAGCCCCTTCTCCCTGCAGGGCTGCTGCAAAAAGCCCAGGCGAGCGTCGTGGGGGCAGCACTCCCATGGCTTCCCCAGGCGAGCCATGCGTCCAACCCAAGCCCCTTCCCATGGAATTTTTGCTGGGTCCTGCAGCTTCCATGTTATAAGTCTGGTTCATTCCTGGAAGCTTGGGGAAAAAACAAACCTGATGGTCTGAGATACCAGACCCTTCTTTTTTACCTTATTCCAGCTCTTAGTTTCCGTAGGAGGTGATTTTCTAGCCAATTCTGTAAGAAATTTAGCAGATGCTAAAGGATGCTAAAGGACCCAGAAGGATGCTGCTTCTGGGTCAGCACGGGGAGCTGTTCCAGAGCAGTCCTTCTGCTCCCTGCAGGATGAATCCCCGCCTGTTCCAAGCAGTCCTTGAGGGAGGTTCCTCTGAGAAAAGCATCCCACCAAGCAGGGGCGATTTCACCTCCTGGTGCATTTTTAAGCCCTGATTCCAAGCAGCTCAGTGACGGTGTGAAGCCTCATGCCAGTGCCGGGAGAGCTCGGATCCCAGCGCCGGGAGAGCTCAGATCCCAGCGCCACAGCTCCTGGGGCTTCAAGTCCTGCTGACCGCTGCGCCTTTGCTCCTTGTTAGCTGCTGGGAACCAGTCTGGTGACACACAGCATCAGTTCCTACCAGAGATGTGCACAGGTTGGTTGATTTGTACAAAAGCTGCCAGAGATCATTAAGATCTTTCAAACCAACAGGTCTCAGGTAAAAAATATCTTGACTGCAGTTCAACACCCACCTGCTCTCCAGCACCCATGGGGGAAATCCCAAGTAGCTGAAAACCATGTAGTTTGGGGGATCAAAACTGCATGTTTTCTGCTGCCCAGATGAACCAGGAGGAGGATCAAGAGGGCTCTGCTGCCTGGGCAGCCCCAGCAGCACCCCACGGAGCAGCGGGAAGAGCACCCACATGTGATGAGCCGTGGCAGAAAGCAAGGTTTACTGGAGTTTTGTGTCATCAGAGAACCCCAGAATCCTTCAAGCACAGCAGCAAGAGGAAAACACAAGCTTCCTTCGGGAGAGACAGCACATACCTACATAAGCTTTTCACCTGAGCATCCCCAAGAGGAGGCTGCACCTTCACAGTGATCCTGCCTCACTGGGTACCACAAGCACGAGGGTTGTCCATGACCTGGACAAGTTCTCACTCCTGCACTACTCAGCCTGGCTGGAGAGGCAAGTGCAGACACACCTCAAATAAATATACAGCCTACATTGTGGAGAGTCATGCTGGAGCACCTTGGAAGTTCATAAAATAGAAGGTAAAAAACCAGTCTGAAAATCATTAGAGGAAGAAATAATCAAATTTCAAATAAGAAGATGGATTCAAAACCATCACAAACTCCTCTTAAAATGATCCAGTAATTCAAGATTTAAGAACTTCAAACATGGTTACTAAAGACGTAGAAGAGGAGATTTAAGCAAGAAGCTTTAAAACAACAGTTTAAGAATACATCCCCCTCTCAGTTCTCCATCTTTTAAGACCTGCTGCTTGATCATTTGGCTCCCACCACTATAATAAACCTAAAAAACCAACACTGACCTGAAAAAATAGCTAGTACTGAGCAAATCTGGATTTCTTATAGCATCATGAATGCTGCTGAGCATGTGGAAATCTGAAGGCAATGAGAACTGGCACCACAGATCTGGTGTCTAGAGCATGAGGGTATCTTGTGAGTAGAAAATACTCAAGCTGAGTGATACAGGAACAAAGATAAAGTCTGTGCATACAAGACAGAGCCAAAGCACCAGCGCCGGGAGTCCAAGCACCACTGCCAATAACTGGTAAATAACACCACTCAAAACAAGCAAGGCCTTTCCTTAAAGAAGTGAGAAGGTCAAGGCAGAACACCACATGTAATCCCTAACAATCAGTTTGACCACAAAGAGGCACAAATAATACCAAGGCCACTCAAAGGTATTACCAAAAGTCTAAATTAAACTAGAAAAAAAACGAGTGTGTTTTTTAAGCACAGAACAGGTACAAATCCCAGCCATCTGGAGAAGGGAGCAGTTCAGAAGCTTGTAGTAGGAAGGGCTAGTTTAGATTAAAACAACGGTCATCTTTGCAAAACAATCCAACCCAAGACAAACTACTAACCAAGTTCTACCACAAACCCAAATGAAGCAATCAAGGAAGGATACTGAAAAACAATC
>JAVSBS010007391.1:0-22041 GCA_033124195.1 Coracias cyanogaster
CCGGGACGCCGGCGGCCGCCGGCCCCGCTGCCGCACGCCTCGCCCGGCCCGACCCCGCCGGAGCCGCCGCCGCCGGCCGCCAAACCCGCCTGGAAAATGGAGTGAGTACCGGAGCCGACCGCGCCGGGACCCCCGCACCGGGCCGCGGCCCCCGCCTCCCCGGGCCGCCGGCTCAGCACCGCAGTACCGGGGGGAGGGGGGGGGCGGCGGGGGTGGCCCCGCAGGTGCTGGGGCTTGGGACCCCCGCACCGGGGCTGAGGGAATCCCACACTGCGGGCTCACGGAGCCCGTGCCGGGGGCTCATATCGCCCCCGGTACCGGGGCTTGGGACCCCCAACCCGGGGGGTCGCATCCCCCTGATCCTGGGCACTCAGGACCCCCTTACCGGGGGCTCGCATCCTCCCCCCCATGCCGAAGCTCGGGACCCCAAAACCAGGGGCTCGCATCCCCTCGATGCCGAGGCTCGGGACCCCAGACCCAGGGGGTCGCATCTCCCCAGATCCTGGAGCCGAGTACCCCAATACCGGGGGCTCATATCCCCCCAGGGCCGGGGCTCAGGACCCCGACACCGGGGCCTCGCGTCCCCCCGAGGCTGCTCAGCAGGTGCTGCCCCTCCCCGGGTCCCTGCCCTGCGGGGGGGGCCGAGGTGCCGGCTCAGGGTGCAGCGGCGGGGGCCCCGGGCGGGCGCGGGGGGCGAGTCTGCGCTGGCAGCGGTGCGGGAAGCGGGGCGGGGGGGTGGGAAGAGCGTTTATTTTTGTGTTTTGAACCTGTTGTTGCTGCTGCTGTGGCGGGGGCGAGTGGGTGGCTGCGAGCCGCAGACCCCTCCCAGCCCCAACCCGGGGAGCCGCTGCCGCGGGGGGGTCCCCGCACGCCGGGTCCCGCCGGAGCGATGCTCCCCGGCCTCATCCTTTGTGTGCCGCGGCGGGGCCCTGCCCGCTCGGAGCCGGGCAGGAGGCTTTGTGGTCCGGGGGGAAGGAGGGGGCAGGTGGAGGCCGGTCGCTGGGGACCATCCTGCCCAGGCCCGGTGGTGCCCCTCGGGGCTGCCCGCAGCCGGCGGCGAGGGCGGGGGGCTGGCCCAGGGTGCGGGTACCGGCTGGCCCTGTCTCACCCAGGCCTCTCCTTCCCTCCCGCAGCTCTGGTCCCCACCGTGGCAAACAAGGGATCCCCAGGATCCCCTGGGTTTGGCCCTGGGGGCTTCCCGGGGGTGTGCGGCCAGCCTGGGGTCAGCTGCACTCGGGTCCTCGCGAGCACCTCACCTCGCACCCATTCCCTGTCCCGCTGGGTGCTCAACAGGTCCCGCTCGCCACCAGCTGCCTTCCACCCGGGGACCCCCGCGGAGCTGTGGGATGCTGGCGAGGGTCGGGGTGCGGGTTTTCTGGGGTCTGGGTGGGCTCTGGCTGGCTTGGGGCTGAGAGCAGTGCGGGAGGTGCCGGCGGGGCCTGGGGATGTTTCGGAGGCTGGGGTGCAGCGTGTGCGGGGCTGGGGGAGCAGAGCGGCTCCCTTCGCAGTGGGGTGCTGGCTTTGTGGAGCGAGGACTCACCGAGATGGGTCTGCAGCTTTGGGCAGCCCCTCGCTGCACCCCTCCCTTCACGAAAGAGCCTCTTTGGGGAGGAAACCATGTGTGTGATTTGCCAAAAGGCAGGGAGGGAAAGGGCTGAGCCAAGATCTGCCCTGGGGAGTGGGGTGAGGAGCTGCAGGGACCGGGCATGGGGTGTCCCAGGGCAGAGGCCTCACGGGCTGGGGTTGAAGGCAGGGACGGTGCCGGGCAGGATGGCAGCTCCCACTCCTGGGCTCCGCACGCTGCCTTTCACCCCGCTCCGCTCTCCCCTGAGCCCATGGAGTGGTGCGGGGGCTTCTCTCCCGCCAGCTCCATATGCAGGACCCACCGATGGCTCTTCCCTTTGAGTGAAACCCCGCGAGTGTCCCGGGGTGGGGGCTCACCCCACCGAGCTGTGGGAGCAGCGTCTTCCCCGCAGCCCTGTCTGCGGGCATGGGGTGCAGCCGAAAAGCAGAACCGGGGCGTGTGTGGGCAGCTCCGATGCAGCCCCTCCAGCTGCTCAGCGGCTTTTCGGGAGGAGGCCCCCGAGATTTCGGGCTGGACTCAACATGCAAAAGTCATTGGTGGTTAAAATGCCCAAATGTGCTCCGCTGGCCAGGTCCAGGTTTACAGGGAACCTGCAGCTCCAGCACCCCTGCCTCGGGTCTCGCTGGGTTGGTCAGTCCTGCTCCCCCAAATCCAGAGCCTGGTCATGGGGCCAGAGGTTTAGGAGAGTCCTGGGGCTGGTGGGGACATGGTGAGGTGCTCCCCTGATGTCAGCCTGGCTCTGCGGCACAGAACGGGTGCTGGGGAGTGTGCTGCTGGCCTTGCCTTGGCTCCCGCTGTGCCCTGGCACTGGTAGCGGCTGGAGGAGGGTCCTGGCTGCCGTGAGCGGCTGGTGCCCAGGGAGGTTTGGCTGAAAGCTTCCAGCTCTTGTAAAGGTTGTGCCGGTCCCATCGGGGCTTCTGATCTGTGCTCCGCTCCCGCTGCCATTGATGCTCGTGAGCAGCTGGAGATTTTGCATCTCCACGTCTGGCTGCTCTGTCTCAGCAGGTTGCTGCTCTCCCCTCCACATCTGGGGTCTCCTTGGAGCAGGGGCTCTCCTGGTCCTGCCCTCTTGAACTGCTCATCCCTGCTCCTAAGCCAACAGTCACACCTGGGGGAAGGAGGGAGATTTCTGCCTGAGGAATAACCTGGGAGCCCTTTGGAAGGGAACACAGGACCCTGCTCTGCCTGCCTCCAGGGAGAGGCAAAAGCAGCTGATGCTCCCCAGGCTGGGCCCTCGCTGCCTCCTGGGCAGCAGCGGAGACCAGAGGGGTTGGGTCCATCCCTATCCCTGTGTGCAGCCCAGGGGACGGCACCATCGCCCTCCCAGTTCTCCCAGAGGAAGCCATAAGGCTCCACTGCAGACGGACGCACAACAGCACCCTGGGCCTGCCTGGGGCAGGCAGACCTTGGGGCTCAGAGTTTGGCCACCGCTGTGGGATGGGGCCTCTCAGCTGGACCCTGGAACTGGAGCAGGTTTCCTGGGAAGCTGCTGGCGTTATCATTCCCACTTCCTGGCCAGAAACAGCCCCTTTCCCGACGCATGGTCGGCTCTTGCTGTGCTGGGAGCTGTGCCGGGGCCCTGTGACATGGGCCCATCTCCAGTGGTGGAGGTGGTGGCAGTGAGGAAGGGCCGGGAGGAAGGCTGGGGAGGCGACGTGCTCCATGGCAGGGTTGGGTGGAGGCGCGGAGCTCAGGCTGGAGGCAGAGGCGTGCGCAGGAGCCCGGTTTCCCGAGTCTGTCCTTGCTCCATCCGGAGGCGAGGGAGCCCCCGGGCCCCAGACAGGAGCCACTCCGGGGCGAGGATGAGTCCTGCAGCAGCCTGGAGGAGAGAGCAGAGCCGGGCGGATCCTGCCCCATCCAGGTGTTTCCTGGTGAGCAGGGCTGGACGTGGGCTGAGCCCAGCCCTTGGCTCAGCGCCGCGGACCAAGCTGCCCGCGGGTGCCCAGGGCTCAGAGGGGTTCCCCTGCCAGGAGCCACGTTCCTGCCGGCTCCACGGAGCCTCGCGTGTGCCCGCGTTCGTGACGTTGGTGTGGGGAAGCCGGGCTGCCTCGTGTGGATGGGAACCCAGGGGCCAAGTGATGTGGCTGGGGCCACCCCGAGGTGGTGGGAGCCAGGAGCTGTGTCCCGGGCTGGCGCGGGGCTGGCTGTCCCAGCCGGTTGGTTCTCCCAGGCATGGGGAGCGGCCGGCTCCGCTCTCATTCATAAACTGTAGGGGAGTTTCCTGGTGGAGCCTTGCTCCTCTAACTGGAAGGGAGCTGGAAACCCAAGTGTTTGGAGGGCACTTGAACCATTGTTTGAAAGATCTGTAATTTTCCAATCAAACTCCCTCCCCAAGCCTCTGTTCATCAAATATTCATGGGATCCATTTTCTCCTGGCACTCCCAGCCCACGTCTCAGCCCGAAGAATCAATCAGGCAGCTCCACTTGCTCTAATGCATCCTGCGTTTTCGGGAGCCTGGGGCTGCCATCTCCTCCTCCTGCCTCCACCCATCTCCCCCCTGTCCCCATCTCCTCCCAGGGCAGCAGCACTGGATGGGGCTGTGTCGGCAGCGGGAGCTGGGAAGGGATGGCTCACGGAGAGGGAAGGAGCAGGACTGGGCTGTGGGGTAGAAGCAGCCAGCACCATGGGGCAGGGCAGGAGCAGCCCCCATGTCACCAGGGCCTGAGCAGGCGGGTCGGACCCTGTGCCCTGCCACCCCGGCACTCAGCTCCTTGGTAGCTCTCCAGCCGTCCTCGCCCAGGCCACTGGCCACCGATTTCTTTGTGTTTGTGGTCAATGAGTGCAAGCCCCTGGGCTGCTGTGGCCCCCTCCCCTCCACACCCGCTGCCAGCGAGGGGTTCGATCGCAGCCTCGCTGTTAATGGCTTCCTGACGGAGGCTTTGCAGACCCTCCACCAACGAGCTCCCCACGGCAGTGTCACTGCGGGCCCGGCCGAGGGGCCTGGCTCTTGGCACAGGAGGATGGTGTAAATCAGTGCCAGTCGCTTGGCTGCTGCTAGTGCCATCGTTTGCAGGGCCTCTGGGCCCTGCAGCCCCCCCGAGGTCGGTCCGGGGGTCTGGGCGGTGGTGGCCCCGTGCAGGGCTCTCTCCCTGCCATCCCCTGGCTTGGAGCTGTGCGGGTGGAAGGGGAGCAGAGGTTGGGGGAGTGGAGAAGCAGCTTGAAGCGGCTCTTCGCACATTTGGATGAGCTAATGGGAAAAAACAGAGGAAGGCAAATAAACATTATTGTTTCATGTCAGGCGGGGAGGAGACAAAAGGTCACGGGCTTCCCTTGTGATGGTAGGAAACGACAGCATCAGCAGGGCTGGAAAGAGCTGGAGAGCCAAGGGAGGGTGCAGGGACATGCCCGGGGCGCGTGTGGCTCACACGTGTGTGGGTCCGTCTGTGGGTCCAGGGACGGGACCTTTGCAGGTGGGAGTTCCCCGCGGATCATCTCTGGTGCCGCCTGCATCCCTGGTCCTGCCGAGCTTGCCTCCTGCGCCAGAGCCTGTGCCTTTCCCCACCACACGGTGCATGTGGAACCGGCTCCAGGAGCTGCCCTGGGACCCGCAGGGCTGGGACCCGCCAGCGGACACCGGGTGGAAAAGCATGAGCTGGTTAACGGGGTGAAATGAGGAGGGGAGGACGGGCTCAGGGGGGCTTCTTTCCGGGGCTCGGTGGCCTTGAGCACGGTGGCCCGTTGTGCACCTTCCTGCCCCTCCCTGGCACCCGGGATGGATCCGGAGCGGGTGCTGGTGTCGGCAAAACCCCGGGGAGGCTCCGGTGATGCTGCGGCCCTGGCCCGCCGGGGGTGCCGGTTCCGCCGGGGGTGCCGGGCCCGGGGACCTGCCCCGGGGTGTGGAGCGGAGCCCCCAGCCCCGGGAGGGCCCCGCGGTCCCTCCGCCCGCGCTGCGCATCCCCCTCCCGGCGGCGCGCCCCGTTGCCATGGCGCCGTTGCCAGGGAACCGCCTCCCGGCTCGGCGGAGCCATCGGTCACCGGGGCCGGGGCTGCGGGGCCCCCTCGGCACCGGCCCGGCCCGGGGCTGCCGCCCCCGCTGTGAGGAGGAGGATGGCGAGGGGGGAGCGGCCGCTCGGGGTTGTGCCGCGGCGTGGGGAGGGTCGGGGACAGGCCGGGGCAGGGTCCCCCCCCAGGATCCGGTGCTGGAGTGCTGCTTTCCTACCCCCAGCAGCAGATCCCCGGCCCCATGGACAGGGCATGGCGGGACCCGAGGGCTGGCGGAGGGTATTGGGACCCCCTCCACCCATCCCACCACCTCCTCACCCCGTCGCGGTGGGCAGGGACCTGGGGGCACCAGCGTTGTCCCCACTGTGCCCCCCTCTCGCTGGGCTCTGAGTCTCCCCAGGGTGATGGGGCTGGGGTGCGCAGGGTGCTGGGGCGGGGGGGGCGGGAGGGTGCAGCGAGGGGCATCCAGCCCGTTTTGTGTCTCTCCCTGGGCCAGGAAGATTCCTGGCGTTCGACCCGGGAATGCGGAGACCGTAGCAAATAATGGAAAATAAAGAGGATGGAGAGGAGGGAGGAAAAAGCAGAACAGAACGTTTCGGGAATGCTGTAAAAGTTTGGATCCATCAAATGAGGCAAGATCCAGGAGAGAAACAGGCCCTGGTCCAAAGCCCTCCGAGCTTAGGGTGCTGAGAGCCGGACCCGGGGCGGGCAGAGTGGGGAGGAGCCCGTGGCAAAGGGCAGCCCTGGCACCGTGGGGCTGGTGCCAGCCTGGCCCCGCAGCCGTGGCCTGGGCAGGGCGCAGGGCGGGCGGCTGGTTCCTCCCTTCAACTTTTGCACACAATCTGTCCCTGCAGAGCCGTCCTGGCTGCCCCGAATCCCGGGAGAGTCCTCACTGTTTTGGGGAGGAAGGGGAGGTTTTACCCTTTGGGCTGGAGCCCGGGGCAGGGCACAGGGCCACGATGTGGATGCTGCTCCCCCCAGCCCCACAGCCCCACACCCACGTGCTGGGGGTGTCTCGTGGGACCTCCCCGCGTCCTTTCTTGTCCTTGTCACTGCTCCATCTCCGAGCTGTGTGACTGCTTTTGGTCTGTCTCCCCTGAGAAAGAGTGTTCCCCCCGTCCAGGGGCGAGGTGAGACCCCGGCATGGAGCTGGGGAAGGGCAGACCCCGCTCGCAGCCCCGGTGAGGAGGTTTCCCTCGGGACACCTGCTGTCCCCAGCCCCTCTCCCCCCGAGGGAGCAGTTCCCACCGTGGGGGGTTGCAGGGTGCACCCCGCGTCGTGCCTGTGCCGGGTGCTGCTGCCCTCGGACCCCGCGCGGGGAGCGGCACCAGAGCCAGCGGGCACGGCAAAGAGACTTGCGGGCACTCTGCGTTTGTAATTAGGAAACTCTCTGCGTTTGTAATTATTTAATTCCCGCTCAGGGCGCGGTGTCGGGGCTGGCAGCGGTGGCACACGGGCGGCAGCGAGCGTGCGCCTGCGCCTGCGAAACAGCCACAGCGTCACCACAAACAGCACGAAAATAACCGCTGCCAAAGTGACACCTTCCCTGGTTTGTTTTCCTGGCCTGGATTTCACACGCTGCCAGGATCCCGGGGTGCAGGGTGAGGGGAGGACGGGCGGCTCTGAGCAGCTTTCGGTTAATCGCTGCCTTCAAGCTGGCAGGCGAAGGCAGGGGGTCCTCTCACCCCAGCAGAGCCCATTAGACTTGGTGCAAAGCCCAGCTCTTGCACAGGCGTGTGCTGGCCCCTGCGGTGGAGGACTCGTGTGAGGGCACACGCGTGTGCGAGGGCACACGTGTGGCCAGAGCCCTCGCGGGAAGGCACCATGTGTGGGGCGCAGCAGCCTGAGCCCACCCCATGTGTAGAACCGTCTTTGGAGAAAGCCTTTAATGGGAGCTCGGAGCTCTCCCGCCCCCGCCACCCCCAGCCCGGGGCCATCTGCGGAGCCTTCCTCCCCTGGAGGACTGTGAGGAGAGGATGGGGACAAACCTGGGAGAAGGGTCGGTGCCCCCACACTGGGGTGCCCACAGCCAGTGGGTGCTGGGTGGCACCTCGGCGTCCCTGTTGTCTTCCAAAATGGGCAGCCCAAGCCAGGCTGGGGCTCGGCTCCCGCTGTGGCTGGTGCCATACGAAGCCGGCGTTGGCTTCGACCTGCATTGGTGGGTCCGTGGCCCCTGAGCCACTGGGTGCCCCTGAATGCGCAGCCGCGAAGAGGCCAGGGTGGGACCACGCTTCTGGCACTCGCTCCGCGCTAATGGCTTTTCCCGCTGTGCTGGGGACACGACGCTGCCGCCCCTCCCTGTCCCCCCCAGTCCCTGTGGGCTGGGACTGCTGAGTGCCGCTGGGAAGGGACTGTCTGTGTCTTGGTTTAATTGAGCTTTCAAAGCCCTTGGCCCATTCAAGCGTGCGGGGATGGACTCGGGGAGAGCAGGTGCGGGGGTGTCCCAGAGGCCCCCCCATCAGCCGTCCAGCTCCATGCGCTCAGACAGGGTAGGACCTCCTGGGAGCCGTGAAAATGGACGTGCGCTTTAGCACCAACACAGATTTTGTCCGAGAGCCTGTCCACCGTCTCGGCCACAGCATCCGCCGGCTGCAGGAGCAGCCACAGTCCAGGTCTGCCCCTCCAGGGCAGCCACGCAGCCGGCCCCGGGTCCAGGGAGCGGAGACCGAGCTCAGGGTCTCCGGAGCAGCTGCCCCCTCCCAGGCTCTGCCATCCCTTGCTCTGGGAAGAAGTGGCCAAGATCCATCGCCTGACGCTGCCTCTGGGCCTCCCACCCCAATTACTGTCACAGCCCAGCACTTCGTTAGCATTGCCTGGCGGGCGGCCAGCCGGGTCCCTGCGGCACCCCAGCATCCCCAGTCACAGCCGGGCCCCGCCAGCTGCCCCCGGCCCTGCTCCCGGCTCCCGAACCTGCACCTGCTGCTCCGCGGCGCGGGGCTTTCACCGGGCCCCACGGGGCTGCGCTGCCGGCTGGGCTTGGTCCAGGGCACCCGCACCACTGGGACGTGCGGGCACAGGGCTGGGGGAGTCGGAGCACCCCCACCTCACAGCACCCTGGGGCCCGGCCGCACCCTGGAGAGCTGCGACACGGCTGCCAGCGGCAGCATCCCCGGCACGGCCGCGGGTCTTCGTGTTGCTGAGGCAGGTGCTGGGCCTGGGAGCACGAACCCCAGCTGGAGCAGAGCCTGTTGCAGTGTGCGGGTCCGTGCGTGTCCGTGTGTCTGTGCATGTGTGGCTGCATGTCCGTGTGTCTGCACACGTGCGTGTGTGCGTGGCCTGGAACGGCCGCTGTCCAGGAAAGGTGTCAACAGCCAAGAAATGGGCTTGGGATGGAAAGTGTGAGCCAGGCTGAACCGCGGGGGTGGCCAGAACTCTCCTGCTCCGTGGTCACCGATTCCATCCGTGCCGTGGCCGCAGCGGGTCCGGCCGTGCCGGGTCACCCCCAGGTGCCAGTCCTGAGGGATCCGGGCTGGGGTTGAAGGTCCTTGGGGGAGCTGTGCGGGCAGGGGGTGCTTGGCTCCGGGGGCCAAGGGGAAGTGGAGAAAGCAGCAGGCGGAAGGGACGAGCTCAGCCTTTGTTCGCGCGCTGTGTCCGGTTTGCTGGTGGCACAATGTCCCCATTCACCCGCTGCCCGCACCCTTCACAGCTCCTCTCTGCTCCCTCACAGGGTCGTGGAGACCAGCACCCTTCAGCAGGAGAGGCTGCAGGCCATCGCGGTGAGTGCCCACTGCCAGCTCCGCGCCTTCGCTGGCAGCATGTGGGGCAGATGCCGGCGGGGAGGACGGTGCCGATGCCAGGGCTCCGGCCTGGGAAGCTGCCCCGGGAGGGAGCCAAAGCCAGCGTGGGTGCCCAGCCCCGGGCAAGGGTCTCCAGCAGCCAAACCAGGACCAGCAGGAGCCTGGGCCAGGGCGTCCTGCCCTGCTACGGCTCTTCCTGGGACCGTGCCATGACCGGGCTGTGAGACCTGGGGGGTTTGGCTCTGCAGGGCTGAAACAGGGACAGAGCGAGCAACGGGCGGCTGCGAGGTTTAATTAACGAAGCAATGCCTTGATGAGCCCCAAGTGAGCGGGAAACGAGCGGTGATTCCCCCTCGTCTTTTCCCAGGGAAGGGCTGAGGATGGTGCACAATCCCATCAGGGGAACTAGTAATTATATTAATTAGTGAGCAGTTGGGGGCTGCACTGGGCAGCCCCTCCCTGGCACAGAGCAGGGCACTGAGGTGGGTTTAAAGCCCGTGGCTGCCCCGCAGCCGCCTGCTCTCTGCTGCTGCCAGCCCCCAGCCCTGCCCGCTGCCGGCCGATCACCGCCGCACAAAGGGCAAATTGTTCTGGGTTGGAGGAGGAAGAGAGTGGGTGACGCTTCCCGGGCTGGGGCCGACTCTGCTGCAACGGTCTGGGCTGCTCCCAGGATGTGGCGGGCGGGGGACGGGGAGAGGCCGTGGGGGCTGGTGACGTTTTGAGATGAAGAGAGTCCAGGCTCTGCCCTGATTTCTCTGCACCCTCTGTGCCTCAGTTTCCCCCAGGGAGGGCAGGGGTGCGATGCAGGGTCGGGAAGCTCCTGGTGGGTTGTCCCCAGGGCCAGCCTCGCAGCCCGGGGCACGGCTCCTGTGCCCATGTCAGACCCCCCGGGAGCCCCTTGACCCTGCTTTGGGGATGCTGCCCTGGCTGGGGCACCCCAGCAGTGCCCAGCACCAGCCCCCTCCTCGCACCGAGCCCGGCTCTGCCGCTCTCATCCCTCCAGGAGAAGCGGAAACGTCAGACCGAGATCGAGAACAAAAGGCGGCAGCTCGAGGATGACAGGCGGCAGCTGCAGCATCTCAAGGTGAGGATGCTCTGGGACCCCCGCGCTGCCTCTGTGCGGGGGATGTGCCAGGGACCCCCCGGCTGTAGGTCGGCAGGACCATGACCCCCCCTCTGCTCCCCAGTCCAAGGCCCTGCGGGAGAGGTGGCTGCTGGAGGGAGCCCCGGCCTCAGCATCCGAGGAGGAGGAGGCCATGAAGAAGCAGATGCAGGAGGATGAGGTGAAGACCAAGGAGCTGGAGGAAACCATCCAGAGGTAACAGGGCTGGCGTGGGGCTGGGGTGTCGGGGTGTGCTCGGAAGGCATCTGAGTCTCTCCAGAGATCCCCCGAGCAGACGGGAAGCTCAGATTGAGCTTGGCCACATGTGCTGGGCATGGAGCCACAGCTCTGCTCGGCATCCGTGCAGGAGCATCCACGCAGGTCCCTGCACGGCACCCTGCCTGGGTTTTTGCCATTCATCTGGGGGCTGCAGCTGGTCCCGGAGCCCGTCCAGCTTCACAGCCCCTCCAAGCACCGACTCCCCCAGCTCTGCCCGGCGCTGCAGGAGCCATGGGCTGTGCAGGGCGTCGGTGGGAGCCGTGGGGCTGGGCTGGGGTCCCTGGGGGGATGCTCAGTGATGGCAGAGATGGAGAAACGGGGGCTGGTTCCCCATGGACAGTCATCCCCACTGCAGCAGCTCAGCCCCTGCGAGGAGAAGCCTCAGCCCCTGCCCAGCCCCCCGTGCCTGGGCTGCTGAAGGCGAGGGGGTCCCGGCAGCCTTGCAGGAATGCAATCAGTCACGGCTTGGCCGTTAATTACCGAGCAGCGGTGCAGAGAGGGGTCAGGCACGAAGGGGCTTTTGTGTCGGTCTAATGGCGCGGTGCATTCCTCTGCCGGAGCCTCGTTGGGGACGGGAGCCAAGGGGGGCTCTGCCGGGGGGGCTGCCACTGCGCTGACAGAGGGGCCCTAATTTACATGGGCATGAATCCGTGGGGACCCTCCAGACCTCCGCTGTGTCGCAGTGGGGCCTGGCTGCCAGCACAGCTCCTGGTTGCCCTCGTGGGAAGCTGACAGAGGGGACGCGTGCAGGAGCAGGTGGGGATGGAGCGGCAGCAGCGCCGGGATACCCAGCTTGGGCACCGGGCAGCGTGTGGCGGGCTTGGTTCTTGCTGCATGGGGACAAGGAAGCTGGGAGGTTGCCCCATGAGGCTGTTCTCGCTGCCTGGTGCCAGTGGAGGGGGTTTCTCCCATCCGCTTGGGCCGAGCGCATCGGTTATTCAGCATCGGTGGAGCCACAGCTGTGGTCCTGAGCATCGCTCGCCTGCGGAGATGGGCGTTGGTGTGCGGCCAACGGGCACCTGGGTTAAGGGTGAGGGCAGCAACCGCTGGGGTTTTTCCAGAAAAAAAACACTTTTCCCACACAAAGAGAAGATGATGGCTGTGGCCGAGGTCTGTCTGTCTGTCTGTCCATGTGCCCCATGAGCCCAGAGGCTGATTTGTTTCCCCTTGCCCCTGTGCCACGTCGCTGGCCCACATTCGCAGGTCTGCTGCAGCTGCCGGCACCGTCCTGCACCACGGCTGCCGGCACCGCGGCTGCCTGCACCGCGGGTCCCCACGGCCTCTCAGCCCCGACTCTCTCCACAGGCTGGAGAAGGAGCTGGAGACTCTGGAGAACGGCAGCTCGGCGGCTTCCACCAAGGAGAACCTGGCCGAGGTGGCAGCACTGGCCAAGGAGGAGAAGCCAGAGCCTGTCCCCAACACGCAGAAGGTAGGCACGGCCCTGTGCTGGTGGGGCTGGGGTCCCTCGCCGCGGTGGGGTGGGTATGTGGGTGGTGGGCAGCAGGTGCCCAGCGTCTCCTGGTGTCTCCTAACCTCTCCCTTCTGTTTTGCAGAGTCCCCTGGGCACAGTCAAGGGTAGGTTATCCCTGCCTCGGCCGCGGTTCCCGCTCCCTTGTGCTGCCCTGGCACTGGTGCCGGATGGGTGGGGGAGCCAGGGCAGCCACATCCCCACGTCCTCATCCCTGTCCCTCCTGGGCAGTGGTGCCTGTGGCAGGGGAGCCCGTCCCCGGTGCCAGCCAAGGGGGACACGCTGCCCTCCCTGGTGCCCATCCTGTGGGCATGCAGGGAACTGGGCGATCGTTTGGCTTAGGTGGTCAACTCTCCTCTCCATCCCCAGCCGAGAAGAAGGTCTCCAGCAGCCCCATGAAGGCGGTGGAAGGCACTGACATGATGAAGGCAGGTAGGTGCTCACATTCCCGGCGCAGCGCTCCTTCCCGGGCGCTCCCCCGCTGCCCTCGCTGCCCGCCCCGCAGCCCTGCTGCCGCTCCCCACCGCTCGATGCCTTTCCAAGCCCGAGGCGGAGAACATCAGTTATCTGCAATCACAGGGTTTGTTTTCGCTTTCACCCTGCGGCTGGTTTGTGGTTCAGGGGCCCCCCCTCACCCCCCGTTCCGTGTCTCTGCCCCAGTTCCATCCCGTGCCTCCCGCTCGCTCTGCGGCTTCTCGGAGCACGGGAGCAGGAGCGGAGCGTCGGCTGCTGGCATGGCTGCCCCCGCGCCAGCGCTCGCCAGCAGCTTGCAGGGGCCAAGCTGCCCGTGCTGGGGGGGCTGCGGCCGGCTCTGCTGCTGGAGGGGTCAGCTCTGGTTTGGGGGGATGGCTCGGACCGGGCTGCGGCACCGGTGCTGGGCAGAGCCTGTCTTGGTGTCCTCGGAGCAAAGTGCCACCGGACCGAGGCGACCCTGGTGCCAGCAGGGACTGGCTGGGAGCCGAAGGAGATGCCCAGGATCACCCATCCCAGGGGCTGCCCCAGCACCAGCACCCTCACTGGGGGATGATGCCTCCTGCAAACACGAGCCAGGCCCCCACTGCTGGCACCGCTCACCAGCTGGACAGAGGGACATGGCACTGCCAGCCACGGTGCCTCCGGGGCCTGGCTGGGCCTGAGCCTGGGTGATGCCGAAGCCGACGTAAGGTGATGCCGGCAGCGCCAGGATGGCAATGACCCCGTGGGTCCCAGTAGGAGGGCTGTGCCCGGGATGTTGCACCCGCCTCTGCCATTCACCACTTCTTGCTGCCGCCTGCTTCATTGCTAACGCCGCTGAGCACCGCACCGCACCGCGCCGCACCGCACCGCACCGCACCGCTGCCAGCCGCTGAGCAGGGGCTGGGGAGGGCCGGGGCTGCCGTAACTCGCGCTGTCCTCTTTGTGTCCCAGCCATGTACTCAGTGGAGATCACGGTGGAGAAGGACAGAGTGACTGGGGAGACCAAGGTCCTGTCCAGCACCACCATGCTCCCCCAGAACCACTGTCTGCAGGGGGTCAAAGTGTACGAGGATGAGCTGAAAGGTACGGTACGGCCCGGCCCGCACCGCTGGCAGGCATCAGGAGCAAAGGGCAGGGGACGAGGGAGCGACTGCCTGAGCATCTTGGTGGGCACCAGGACTAGGAAGGGCTGGGGCCGCTCCCGACCAGCTCTGTAGGGGAGATGGACCAGGGCAGCCCCCCACCAGCCCCAATCCTGTGCCCCGGCCAGCCCAGGAAGGGATCCGTCCCTGTGGCGTGGTGTAGATGGTCCTGACAGACCAGTCCTGGCTTGCACATCACAACCTTGCACCGCTGGAGAGAAGAGGACCTTCCATGTCCAAGACTTGGGAGCCTGTCCTGCAGGCGGGGAACGTGGCACCGGTACTGCATGAGCCTGGCGTGCCCAGGCTGGCAGAGGAGTGTGGCTCCTGGGCATGGAGTGGGCACGGCAATAGAGACCAGTCCCTGCCTGCGGCCCCTGCTTTTGGGAACCTCCAAGAACCTGCTTTGAAGGGCCTGGTGACACCCAAGGAATGGATGGTCCAGCCACAGAGCTGGGGCATGTCACTGGGAACCACGGTGCTCGAGTGGACTGATCGCCTCTCCAAGGAAACCGCGCTGCACCGGCAGCCGGTGCCGCTCAACACCCTCCCTGTGGCCATGGCCGTGCTGGGCCACGCTGGCCCTCAGCTCCGGCACTGCGCTGGTCCCGGCCGGGGCCGGGTGTCATCCATCACTTGTCAACTGGCCGTCGAGGCTGTTGCACTGATCATCGCATGATGCCCCAGGTCAAGTGGAAAATGCGATGAGCCGCAGGCCGCTCTTGCCGTGACGCACGTCGGCTGCCTCCAGCACCGCGAGCAGCTGCGCAAAGCGTGCTGGCGGTGGAAGAGCCCTGGGCCCTCCTGGGCACGGCGCCACCGGGTGCCACAGGCAGTGGGACGTAGCAGGACGCAGTGGGACATGGCAGGATGTGGTGGGACAGCACCCGCCGAGTGCTCACTGAGGTCTTACAGGTGGCAGCGGGATCCGCCGCAGAGCATCGTGTTGGAGCCAGGCGCCAGCCGGACGCCATCCCGGCACGGCCAGCTTGGCAGGCTGCCGGTGACCTGGCAGACGGCCGCAGCTCCCGCGGGGCTCGCCGGGTCTGAGGCTTCAGAGGTGCCAAGGCTGGGAACAGCTCCTCACGTTGTGCTTTTGTTTCAGCTTCCTCGTCTGCTGCCGCGCAGGGCCAGGCGATGCTGGGGGGGGTCTGGCAACAATTTTGGCTGAGGGGGGTCGGGGAGCTGCTGGGAGGTCCTGGCCTCGATGCCAGAACCTTTGGGGAGCAGAAGGTGCCGCTCCCCAGCCACACAGGAGTCAGGTCCGAGCGGGTCATGCCAGCAGGAGCTTTTCCAGGTTGACTTGTGCCCCCAGCCCAAGCATCCCTCACCCTTCCTGCTCTTGTCCCTGCAGTGGTGCACGCGGTGAGCGCCGAGGACGGGGTCCTGCAGAACGGGGCCCACCCCCTCAGCTCCTCCGAGGTCGACGAGCTCCTGCACAAGGCGGATGAGGCCACCCTGAGCGAAGCCGCTGGGCGCGACGCCGCGGCCAAGGCTGGCCAGGAGACCGGCAGCGCCCCGGCCAGCCAGAAACCAACGCCACGGCGGGAGATCACAGGGCTGCAGGCCAAGCCACGGGAAAGCACCACAGTGCTGCCGACAGGCGAGGGGACGGAGCCAAGCCAGGAGCAGCCCGTCACCATGATCTTCATGGGCTACCAGAATGTGGAGGATGAGAACGAGACCAAGAAGGTGCTGGGGCTGGAGGGCACCATCAAAGCCGAGCTGGTGGTGATCGAGGATGCCGAGAGCAAGCCAGAGCCAGCACGCAAGGACCACGCGCCGCCCAACGGCACCGCGCTGGAGCCAGCGGCCGCCCAGCCGACAGGCGAGGAGGGCCCGGACGGGCAGAAGCCGGGTGCCAACGCCACGGACGCCAAGGAGGCTGAGCAGGAGACGGACGTGAAGAAGCAGCGCTGCAAGTGCTGCACGGTGATGTGAGCCCCGCCGGCACCCCCCCGCCGCCACTGGAGCCGGCTGCCCCCACCGAGCCCCCTCCGCCCCGGCCCCCGCTAGCCAGGCCCACCGCCCCGGCATGCCGGGCTCCCTCCCCCACCGGACACAGACCCTCTTTCTGCAGAGCCGGGGACACCCAACACGGCACCCATGGAGCCGCAGCAGGCGGCAGCGAACCGTGGCCGCGGCCCCGCTCGCCCCATCTGCCCGTCGCCCGCGCCGCACCCCACCAGCGCTGCCTGTGATATTTATTAGAGACCCCCTCGCCCCACGGCACACCCACCCCTCGCCCTGCACCGGAGCCCTCCTGCTGCCGATGCCGGAGCCTTTCCTTCCTCTCACCGGCAACTTCCCACCCGGAGCCGGTGGGGCTGGGGGATCGGAGGGCACCGCTGCATCCGTAGATGACTCCCCAGGAGCTGGTGGCCAGCGGGACCTGCGCTTGGCCCAGCCGTGGTGGGCACAGAGCCAGCCCCATGCCAGCCCCTCTCTCCACACCTCCATCATCCACTTCTGCAGGGAAAGGCCCTGGGCTGTGTCCCCCCCGGCTGCCCATGGATGTCCCTGCTCCATCCTCATCCCCTTGCCCCAGGCTCCAGGATGGAGCGTGTCCAGGGGAGGAAGGGCATTGAGGGCAGCATCCCCTCCACAACACTTGGCCATGGTCCCAGGGCTGGAGGCAGGAGACCCTGTGATCCTCCCCTGGGCTCAGCTCCCGGCTCAGGAGCCCCTCGCCCTGGCGCTCTCGGTGACGGCCGCCACTGCCCAGGTGCCGATGCCCACGGGGCCGTTCCTCCGTCTTGGCTGCCACGCCGGCGTCGCTGGGCTCTACCAGCTGAGGGGGCTGAGCGGGGCTCTGGCCAGTGCCTGTGTCCTCCTGGGATGACATGGGTGATGATGGCAGCGAGGGAAGGGAGCTGGGGGGTCCCAGCCCCATGGGGATGGGGTGGGGGCTCCGGAGCTTCCTTGCAGCAGCAGGAGGGTGGTCCAGCACCGTATCCTCTCCTGTCCAACGGCAGCAGCTTCTCAGAGCCGCTTTCTGGGGCTCTGGGCTGCAGCACCAGGTCCCCTAGCTCATCCCAGGCACCGGGACTGGGAACTGCTGAGGGTCCACGTCCCATGGAAGGCATCCCCAGGATGCTGTGTCTGTGCCAGGACTGCGAGCAGCCTTCCCTGCTCCCCCCATGCCGCGCCCCAGCCCTTCAGCGGGGATTTCACCACCAGCACCAGCGTTTCCTCCCCACTGAGACCCGCTGGGGCAGGCGGGGAGGATGGAGGCCCCATGGTGACACCCATGGGTGCTGAGTCCTGCCCAGACCCTGGGTGCTTTCGCTGCAGTAGCTGATGCATCTCGCAGGCGTTGGGCACGTGGCTCCCGCTGAGCCCCACCTTGGGTTATGGGGCCGGGGGCCTGGTCCTGCCCTGCCCCAGCACAGGGGCTGCACTGTGGGGGGGCCCATCTCCCACCAGCCCTGTCCCAAACATGCCGGGACTCAGGGCCCCCTGTGCCAGGGATGCTTTCAGTGCCCAGTGCCCCATGGCAGCTGCCCCTGAGCCGGCTGCAGCCGGGCTGGCAGTGCCCGCTGCCTGTGTGCCGGGGGCACGGGGGCTTTGGGCAGGGAGCAGCCGGCTGGGAGTGCAGCCCAGCTGCCAGCACAGGGGTCCTTGTCTGGTTGAGCGGGTCCCCGCTGCCAAGCGTGGCCGGGCAGGTCCCCAGGGATCCCCCGAGCCCCTGGTGAAGTGTGGGCAGAGCAGCCCTTGTCCCGCCCAGCCCACTGGGACATGGGTGGTAGAGCAGCCAGAGATGGGGCTCGGCCCCCCAAGGCCTCCCCTCACCCCCACCCCCTCGTGTGAGCAGTGACCCCCCCCATGACATCCCAGTTGTCCCCCTGTTGCTACCCAAGCTGCAGTTTCCCCCCCCCAGTGGAGTCATTGCAGGGATTGGGGACCGGTTGGGGCGTGGGCTGTCGGGGGGCTCGTGGTGCCTCCCATGGGGACACTGGCCGGGCCCAAAACACCTCTGGGAGAGGCAGAGTTGGGGAAGGGAAGGGGGGCCAGGGCTGGCACCCTCGGGGGGGAAGGGGAGCCTGTCCTAAGCGTATCGCTGAAGCCCCATCGCTGGGGACTGGGCTGGATGCTGCAGGGCACCCGCCCCATCGATCCTGGGGGGCTGGGGTTAGGGCTCGGTCCCCAGCTCATCACCTCCTCCCGCCCCCTCGCTGGGGACCAGCACCGCTGACCTCATCCCACCCCATGTCCTGCAACCCCCCTCCCGACCCCATCCAGGGCCCCCTCCCACCCTTGACTTCCCTGCCCCTGGGGTCGCTTCAGCCCCAGCACCGGCCCCATCCGGCCCCCGCGGTGGCAGGGAGCAGGATCGGGCCCCATGGGGCCGGGGCTGGCAGGGGCTGAGCACCCCAGTGCCCCCAGCCCCATCCCGGGCAGCCCCCGCTGCCCCGCGCCCGGCCCCGCTGAAGTGCACTTCCCGCGCTCCCAAGCTTTCCACTTGTGCCGAAGCCGTTTGAAGTTTCCCCTCCCCGACCCTCCCCAATGTTTGTAAAACACCTGAACCGAGCAAATAAACTGTGTGACCAACCAGCCCGATGGCTCCAGCCTCTGCTCGGGCACCGGGGCTGGCACCGACGGGTGGGAAGGGGCTGGGACGGGCATCCTGAGGATGAGGATGGGGATGACGGAGATGGGAGTGGGGATGCTGGGGATGGGGATGTGAGAGATGGAGACACTGGGTGTGAAGATGGAGCTGAAGATGATGGGGATGGGGATCCTGGGGATGAGCATGCTGAGGATGGGGATAATGGAGATGGGGATGCTGGTGGTGGGCAGGCTAGGGGTGAAGATGATGGGATGGGGATGCTGGGCATGGGCCCCACTGCCCCTTCACCCCCTGGGCTGTGGCTCCTTTCATCCCCTCCGGCTGCTTCACGGGTGCGAGAGCCCCGTGTGTGGCCATTTGTGCTGTCACTGGGGTGACAAAGTCCTTGCTCTGCTCAGCAGCTTTCCCACGCTCCCCCAGCTGCCCCGTGCTCCGGCCTCGGCTCCACCATCTGTGAGCGCTGGCAGAGCCAACGCCAGCCCCGCGGCACGGCAGACGGCACAGGGGGGATCCCCAGCACCTCCCGGCACGGCCCACACTCACCCGTGCTGCTGGCACCAGAGCCAAGCAGCGTGGGGCAGAGGCAGGGGCTGCCCAGCTGGCTTTGTGTCACCAAACCGATGGTGACAGCAGGCAAGGGAAGCTGTTCAGGTGCACCACACCATGGCAGGTCCTCTGGGCCACCCTGGAGCACAGGGCACAGGTAAGAGCAGGGTGCTCAGGGTGCCATCCTGGAACTGCCACCGTGCCAGCCCCAGTGCTGGTGTGATGGACACATGGCCACACCAGAGGAGCCGAGAGGGAGAGGGGGGTGGAAACCGGGATGCTGGGAGGGAAGGGATGCAGTTGTGATGCTGGAAGGTGTGCCCAGGTGAAGGGGACATGGCAGCAGCATTCCTGCTTCACCCTTGGGCTCAGGGCCCCCCAGGTACTGTGACCACGTGGCTTCAGGTCTCTGCCCACCCCGAGGTTGGTGTGGATCCTCCTTCTGCCCGGGGCTGGGCTGCCAGGGCTTGCTCCCGGGATGGTGGGGCCCTGGCTGTGCCCGGTGCCAGCCCAGGGAGCCGAGCACACACCCTGCCACGGGCGTGGTGCACTCCCAGCTCTCTGGCCATCGCCTGTGGACTTTGTCTCAACCCCGCGGTAAAACAGGCTCCGCTCTCCTGCCTGGAAACGCAGAACCGCCTGGCAGCCGCACCGAAGCCGCCAGCCCCGGGCCAGCCAGTGCCAGAGCCGGTAGCCCAGAGAGCGGGGCCAAGGGCACAAGTGGCCGGGCAGGGGGTAAGTGGCACCTCCCAGGCACCCTGCAGCTGGGGTGGGCTGGGGTCCAACACCAGCACTGTGCTCGGGCCACCGCATCAGCAGCGGGGCCAGGAGAGGCTTCCTGGCAGGGGTGGCTCCGGTGGGAAGTGGAGCTGTCACGGCGATGCAGAGAGGACGAGGACGGGAACCTGCTGCCCCAGACGCAGAGAAGGGCTGGGCACCCTGGCACAGCATCACCCGCTCAGCCTCGATGCCCCGCGCCAGGAGGGAGGGTGGCTCTGGGTGCCAGCGATGCTGCCTGCTCTGCCAGGGTCCAGCAGCCGTGCCCACGGGCACCGGGGGCATCATGGCTTCCATGTCACAGTCCTGCGCTTGGCCTGGCAGGTACAGCGTGCCTGAGGTTTCTGCACCAGGCACTGGCGCTTGTCCCTCTGAGAAGGGGCAGCCGTCGTCCCCAGGGAGGGGTAGTGCCAGGCGGGCACCCACTGCCGCCGGGGTGGCAGGGCTGGCAGCGCCAGGGCAGCGAGGGCACCCGCCCCAGCCCTGCCTGTGCAAACACGAGGTTATCGGGCGGATGGGCCGGGAGAGGCCCCGCGGTGTGAACAGGAGAGCACAGGCTGCCGGCGCGGCTGCTCCTGGCACAGCCGCTGCCGCCATGTTCACTCTGGCCCACGGGCTGCTCCCCGACAGGCACAACCGCGACCCCGGGGCTGGGGGGCCAGGGACCGTGCCCTGCCCTGGGCTGCCCGCTGTGGCCATGGGGGGCTGCAGGGACGCTGGTGGCAGCTCAAGCTCTTCTCAGAGACGGCTGAGCCCATGTTTGTGCCCCAGACTGGGGAGAACCGCATCGGGGCCAGGCTGCCCTGGGGTGCAGGGTCAGGCAGTGCCAGACACCCCACCCCTCTGCAGAGCTGTGAACCTCCTCGGTGCCAAGGCCGTGGCCGTGGAGAGGCTGTGCCGGGACACTGCTGCCTTGGTGCAGCGCTGCCTGGCACGCTGGTGCCTTGGTGCATCGGCACCTTGGTGTGTGCCACAGGCTGGGGGCAAGGGCAGCCATCGGGGCATGGAGCCAGCGGCAGCCGGGATGAGGATGGTGCGGGGGGGCGGGGGGTCAGGAACACGTCACTGAACGGCAGTTCTTAGAATTCCCTACGGTCTTATCAGGGCCCTGCAGCCTCCACGGCCCCGTGGCCCCCACACCCCCGCGCCGCTCGCCCCAAACACGCCCTGGCAGACACAGCTCTGCCAGGTGCCTGCGCAGCCTCCCTGGGACATGGGGACCCCCACCTCGACAGCCCCCCCGGACAGTAAGTGCAGCACAGTCGGGGTGGGGGCGAGGGTGGCACCGGGGTGCTCAGGGTGGTCGTTGCCCCCCAGCCTTGGAGGGACTGGAGCCTGCTCAGGGTCCAGCCGTAGCTCGGGGTGCGTGCGCACACTGGTGCTATCTGCGGCGGCAGGCGGAGGGGCCACCGGCATCACGCCACCGGCATCTCGTGCACGCCTTGCACACGACCTTGGCACACGCGGCTGCTTACACGGGGAGTGGGCACGGTGCAGGTCTGTGGTCCAGGGGGGACTAACCTGGGACCCCCACGCCCCGACATTCCCATGTGCCAGGGCCAAGCTGAGGCCACCAGCTGGTTTTGGGTGCTGCTCTCTCTTGGAGGGGCTGTGCCGCTCAGCGTGATGCCAGCTGGGACCCCTGATAACAGCCCTGTGTGTTTCCCCCCCTCCTGCCCTCCCCGGCGCAGGGTCCCCCCTCCACAGGGACCTCTGACCCCTCCAGACACCATCAGAGGTGCGGGCAGATCGGTTTCCCAGGTCATCAGGGGCTATAAAAGAGCAATCCTGAGTTACAGGAAGGAACTCGAAGTGGTTACGGGAATTCAGCCTGGCACAGCGCATCGGGAGGGGCCATTCCAGCAGCTCCCAGCCCAGGCCCTGCCACCGGCAGCAAGGTGGAACCCCCCGGGCTGGGCACGGGGCTGGGCAGCACGGCGGTGATGGGTCGTCACCCTGGGCTGGTCCCAGCTGCCCCTGATGGGACTCAGGTGCTCCTGCCCCAGGAAAGGCTTAAAAGGCTCCTCAGGTGGGGGCTCAGCCCCGTTGTCCCGGGAGGACAGGCTGGGAGGTGAGCAAAGGGAGCACTGGTCCCAGCATCGCTGCAGGGCAGGAGGCACATCCAGGGACACATCCCTGCCCCGGGGATGAGCTGGGCTGCTCCGGAAACCAGGATCCTGAGCTGGGATCACAAGTACTTGGTGAGGCTGCACCTGAAATCCTGGGGTCAGTTTTGGGGCCCTCCACTCCCAGAAGGATATTGAGGGGCTGGAGCATGACCAGAGAAGGGCAACAAAGCTGGGGAAGGGTCTAGAGCAGGAGTGTGGTGAGGAGCGGCTGAGGGACCTGGGGGGGGTTCAGCCTGGAGAAAAGGAGGCTCAGGAGAGACCTGCGGAACAATTTGTTCCTGGCAAGGGCTGTGAAGGGCTGTGCCAG
>JAVSBS010007393.1:0-19039 GCA_033124195.1 Coracias cyanogaster
TCTGATCCATAAGCAATGAAGCAGAGGAAAGAATCAGTGTGCTTTATTTTGGTTTAAATCATAGGCATCAAATTGAAAAGCAGCAGTGTTTTAAGCACTGATTTAAAGTTTCATTCTACCTTCTCTGCCAAGTGTGAGCAGAATTCACCTTTCAGCACAATGTAGCAGCTGCTTCTGTGATAAAAGAACCACATTACTTAAAAAAAAAAAATTAAAAAACAATGTGAAAAAGTTTATAGATTTTATTTGAAACAGTAAACTTCAGCAATACTTGTGGGAAAAGTTGTGTATGGTGTCCAAACTAATATGAAAATAAATACAGCTTCAGTGTCTAATTTTGACAAATGATAACTGTATTAAAGCATAATACAAGCAAATGAATTTATTATCTGCATCCATTGGGACTGTGTGTTACACACAAATTCAGATTGATTTGCTAATATATATATTTTTGTTAAAGCCTGAGCCCAAATGCAATTAGCATTGTTGTATTCCAACATGACACGTGAACAATTATGAGGAATAACAAATAATGGAATGTGAAATAAATTCTGTTAACGTTAACTGAGTTAGGGAGTTTCCAGCAGACTTTGGTTTTATAGATTCAGGACAGAGGAATACTAACTCATAGGCAATTAAATTCTAACTAAGTTAGAGCTGGAGGAAATGTGGTTACTGTTGACCTTCTCTTAAATGTATTAGAGCCATCCTGATAACTTCAACTCTGAGTTATTAAATTTACTCCCTGTTCAGAAGTCTCTGCCTGGTTTGATACATTATCATACAAAATTGAATGACAGTTATAGAGTCCCCCCTCCAGTTCTGGCAACCCTTTCTCACAGTCCTAGATCTTGTTATACAGAGATATATTCATGTTAGGAACTGTTCCTCCTGAGCAGACTGTGGAGTGAACGTTTTGCATTTATTATCTGTTAGGAAACTTTACATACAAAATTAGCCCTTTCCAATGTGAAAAGGTACAGTCTCAAATTTGAGAGGTCCATGGTGCCTGAAAGAGGATCATATTTACAAAATTAATTGTGAAACATCCCAGAAACCTGGGATGGCTTACATTCCAATATGGTAAATTATTTCCTTGCAAGCTCTGTTTCTCACTAATTTTACTTCCACCACCACACTCTTAATAACATTTTTAGTTTTGTTTTAAAATGTCAAGCCCACTGCACTCGAAATTTACAAATGGTATAGTTTGTTTTTTATGCATGTGCAATATTGTCAAGTGACATCTGCTTGAAGCCCATTAAAGTTAGAAAATCTAATGACTTCATTGTCTTAGGACCTTACTCTTTATGGCTTTTTTTCTTCCAAAGTGTTGTGTACACTTTTAAAATACCTCTTCTGAGAAAGGGAATTATTATTACCTTTCTTAATAAGGAGAGCCTGCTGCTTGCAGTATTCTTTGGGCCATCCCATGTCACTGCTTTTTTAGAGAGATTCTGCTTAGTCATACAAGCAAAAGTCTAGTGTGGCTTCTTGTGTGTTCAGGGCTGTGGGAAGGCTTGTCTATAGAGAGCTGTGCCACCTTCTCAGATTCTATATGAGGTTAGTTACAATTGAATCTCTGCTTTCATTTATTTGAGGCAAAGACAGATTTTCTTGAGAGAGTCCAAGAAGGCTGACAAAAGAGCAGCCAAAGGTCTGAAACTATCTATGGCCAAACTGACTAGGATATATAATGCAGGAAATGTGATTTCTTTGCATATTCCTGTAAGCACTATTCCCAACCTGTCAGGCTGACTCCATAGGTTGCTCCTGAGGGTGCATTCAAATCTTGGTTGTTTGACCTATTGGGTATATGGAGGAATGGAGAAGGGGAAAAGTTGTGCAGTGGTAAGCTTTACTTTGGCCAACTTTTTTTAATTCAAAGAGTGAAATTTCTTTTGTCTCCTTTCTTCCCAATGCAGTCACTCCTGAGGATACTGGAGTGTCCCAAGAGCCATTCAGCTTTCAGAACCTGCAGTGGATTCAATGGACTCCTGTCCCTTCTCTCAGACATGGAAGGTGCATTGCAAGACCCACCATCTGGGCTGTGGACAGCCGTTGGACAGAATTGTGTATTGGAACTTGTTTTCTACACACTTCAGGGGATATCAGCAGCCCTGCACCTGGACCCTGTCAACAGCAGCTTCTTCCAGAAGAATGGTCTATTTGAAAAGATGGCAGAGGATCTTGGGTCACTTGGATGCTTCTGGACACAAGGGGAATGGCAAATCCCTCTGAGCCTTGAGAAGACAAGGACATTTGCAGAATTCTTGGATGCGGCTTTCTGCTCTTCAGAACCTCTCCCAATGTGGCTAAAAAACTGCATAAGGATTCTGAGTTTTCTTGATCACATGGTCAAAGGAACCCTACATCTGGAGAGCTACTTCAAGGAAAGAAAGCCAAAGAAGGGAGAGGCATTAAGAGATGATCAGGAGGGACCACAAGCTCAAGAAGAGCATCCTGTTGCTTTCAAAAGACCAGGCAACAAATTACCTGCCTCTGCTTATAGGCTGTGGGGAAACCCTGAAGAGAAGTAAGTCTTTATTTACTACAGGAGATACAATACTAACACTGATATCTGCATTTTATATGTCAAACTGAGGTAAGGTGTGACATAACCTGCCTAGAACAAACAAATCGGTGCCACAGTCTCAACTCCCAGGCCTCCAGCCATCAGGAATCACATCTTTTTGAAAGGTAAATGATAGTAAACATTGCAGCAGAAGTGTTTAGTGGAGAACTGGGACACACACCCTGAGAGCTGCAGAGTTTATGCTGAAGGTTCTGACACATGCAATGTGGGAGCAGGAATGGGCTCTAAGGAAAGGGTTGCAGGGACCTGAAGCTTGCATTTAGTCCCTGCTTGAATCTGACCCCCTCAATTTTTACTTTTTCATTTATGTGGACAGCTGTTTCCAATCACCTGATACATTGAAAACTGTTTTGTTACTTTAAATACTACCCCATGTGTGTGTCCAGGCACATATGTATAGACAGATACACTCTCACTCGTTTCCTCATACAGCTGAACCAGAAAAAAAGGGAAAAAGAATAGTAATTCTGCCTGCCTCATATAACAAAGGATTACATAAAAATATATATCCTTTGCAGGAAGGAAAGACTGCACCAGAAATTAATGTAGCTGTCAACTGTGAATCAGTTCTGATTAATTTGCATTTCATAACTTGGGATCTGCCCCTTCATGTGTGTGTAGCTTTATCTTGGATATCTCAGTCTTTTTCTCTAAGTTTGTAACTGTGAGATTCCTTCAGACCTTATTGTAGGTTATTCCACAGTCATCTTCCATATTTAAAGACTACGTCATTATTTCTGCCACTCTTAGGTAGCAGTCACTGAATTCAACAGAACTTTTGTTCCCTGAGTACTGAGGCAGGCTGAGTAAGTATTTCTGGTCATATTTGTAGTTGTTTGAAGCAACTAGAAAAAGCTGCAATAGATTTCTTTGCTGATTTGCAACTGATTTTAAAATAGTCGTGAAAATATTTGCCCCCTATCACTGCACTTGGACTTACGCTGGAAGGTTCTGGTTGGATACTTAGTGCGAGGGAGAGGATTTGGTGGTTCAAGAGGAATGAATACTCTTTTCAAAGCAGATCTTAGTCCCATTTGGGAGAATATGGGTCAATGTGCGGAGAGTGTATGATGGTGATGGTTGTGAGAAGTCCGTAGCCTGTAGCTTAAGTGTGTGTATAAGGGAGGCTCAGGGAAAATAAGGGAGAAAGAGTAGACCTCTGGCAATGCTGGGAATGGTATGACACTGTCTTCTGCTTGTGTTTATCCAGTTATTAGATCTGAAACATAAACCCAAGGTTTCCTAGGTCCTTGTGCTCTTTTACCTACTGAGATGTGAGGCTGTGCAATAACTGAATGAATACCACTTGTGAAGAAATTAATCATGTAAACTGGCATCCATTCAGTTCACGGTGTCTGTTTGGGACAGTTTGGATTTGGTTCTGGGGTATGAAGGTGCAAAAGGAATCCAGATTAGCTAGAGGTGGCTGGAGAGTGTATGCAAGCACAGAAGAAGAACATGTACTGGCAAGCTGTCAATCTTCAGGCCATGTAGCATTTTCCAGCAGTAAATTTTCTGAAAATAAAAATAAGAAGTCAAGTTCCCAGGGTTCCTGCAAGCCTGTGGTTCCCCTGATGCAGCTTCCTTTTAGCTGTATTCCATGCTTACACTTCCTCCTGAAGAAGGCTTCAGACTGGGGCTATGCAGCTTGAAAGGAGGAACTTAAGTGCAGTTAGTGTAGGTGGCCTGTGATGCTCCATCCTGCAACATGCATGTAAGCTCCCTAAAGGTGAAGAAAGGAGGTGGTCCTACAGGAGCCTATGACTGAGACAAGGAAATCGGCATTTTAACTGGATAATATTCTAGCATCTTACACTGTCCTGTGGTCAATCATGCTGCAAGCTGCTGGGACCCAGGGAAATCAACACTTCCATTCCCATCTGATAAACAGCCCTTCATGTTTCTACTTTTGCATTAATGTTTGAAACACCTTCTGTGACAGATGAAGTCTCCATTTTTCCTTTTGCTCCTGCTGATTAGAGATAGCTTGCTGCAAGCCATGTAAACTGAGGCTGATCTGTCTTTGGGAGGGAAGCCCCTCTTTGTGCCCACTCTAGCAGAATGGCCACTGCAGCTGCTGTTGCCACAGACTCATTGTGCTAATGGCTCTTTTTGGTTCTTTGCAGTGTCTCATTTTGATCCCAATGCCTCTTATTTTTCTTATTTTTAAGAAGCAGCCTGTGCAGAGCAGATTTTATATTCACACCATGATACTGATGGGGTAGATGGAGTGGAATCATAGGGCTGACTGGATATCCCTGAGGCAGGAATGTGAGAGATAGGATGTTTGCAGGAGTGAGGAGCTGGTACATGGAGACAGATTTTGTACTAAGACAAGCCAGAAAACTAGCACCTCTTGGAAAACTACACATAGGGCTGGAGATAAGGTTTATATAATACTCTCATAGGGGAGTGAGTGTGCAGTGCTGGCAGGGAAGTTGAAGTGTAGTTCGATGCCAGTCAGGGACTCTGGATTTTTGTTCTTTTTTTCTTCCCTCCTAACAGCCCTGGAGAGTGCTAAACCTTCCAGGCAGTGGTCAAAAATGGATTTGAGGTTTGGAGGTAACCATATTTCTTCAGTGCCTAAGTCTTCTGGAAGACTACTGTGTGTTAGGAGAACCGGACACACTGCCCGACAATGTATTTTTACAGTGCTAGATATAGAAGTTTGAACCGAATGGAAAGTTTGGGAAGTCAGTCCTTGGATATAGTGACTTAAGTAAGAAACGAACTTGCTCTGGGGAGCAGTCACAGCAGGAAAATAAACTGAAATTTTGTTCCTATTGATTCTAGAGAGCCTGGAATTTTCTCTTCAAAGGTCATTAGCGGTTTTTGAGGGAAATGGGAGGAGATTGTATTTTCAATGTGTATTTTTTTCTTGTTTGACATTTAAGAATTCACCCACATTCATATCAAGTGCACGTGTATGCATCCACACTGGAGTCACTGTTGCAGTACGTATTTATACCAGATCTGATTTCAAGTCATTGCACAGAAAATACCCTTTCTTAAGGGTGCAGTTAGAATTATTTGTCACTGTGTGGCAGTGTGCCACACATTACTCACTGTTCTGATGTATCAGATGAGCCTTTTCGGAATTGACTAACACGAAATTCTTACCCTCCTTTAGGTCCCTTGTAAAACATTTTTTTTAATGCTCATTCTTTTACTTGTGCCCTTTGTTTTATACAGTCCCTAAAACATGTTGTGCTTTGTTTTTCAGTCCTGTTACGGCTCTTAGATGTTGTCTTTGGTTTTATCGAAATATCTATCTGGGACAGATAATCCTGATAGTACACATCACAACTCTGATTCAGAGGTGCACCTAGAAGTGCTGATCATATCCTGAACATGAGGAGCCTGCAGTGCATAAACTAGTTACTGCTATGCTGTGCCTTCATCTTTGAGATATACCTGACCTCTTGCCTGTGTCATGGCATAAGCACATCCTCTCTGTGGTAACCCTGATGCCTCTGTTCCTTCATGTGCCTAAATGTACAATGGTGATTCGTGGCAAAAATGAGAACTGATAGAGAAGTACAGATACTTAACTAGTATCTATCTGCTAGGGTAGAAAGATTGTGGTGTTGAAAGGGAAGGCTGGCATACTGATTTCATCAAGACTGTCTAATTTTTGCTTATTGCTATTATAGTTTGAAGGTATTGAAGCTATTGTCTGACCAAAGTTATACACTGCTCGAAAATAGAAAATATGACGTTCGTTCTGGGTTAATGCATCAGAGAGATCTCCGTGGTTGTCTCTTCTCTATACTACCAGTACCTTCAAATGTAAAGTTTAAAGTTTGAATATGCAGGTTCCTGAGATGTGAGTTCATCAGCTTCCAGCTGTTCAGGTCATTTGTATTGTTTGCTTAGTTTCAAATGCTGACCTTAGTACTGCTTGGAGGATTTAATGCTGTACTCCGCTGGAACATTGTTGGACCCTCTTTGCTGCTGTTAATGATGATGAGTCTTATGTGTCTTTTCCCTGCAGGTGGGAAATGGGAGACTGTACCATTGTACATCCAGGTGCTGTCTGTGTTATGGTGAGGTTGCTGCCAAAGCTGTACAAAGACGGACACTCTCAGGTGAGTCTGAACATATTGAAGTGCCAACTAAACAGTGTCCACTACTTTTCTGTAGCTTCCTTTCCAATAATGGTTTACTCAATGTGGAAGTACTAAAATTTATCTAGAACACTGACAGAAGGAACAGCATGAATTTCACTGAGTCAACAGACATAAGAACAAAGAATGCTCTTGACTACCAGTCTAAGTATTTCTATACCTTTCTGATGCAGTGCATAGGACTTGGTCCCAAAATACTTACTGCACAAGCGCAAGTGTGGAAGTCCATTGAAAATTGTTTAAAATATTGCTAATGAACCTAGCAACCAGAACAGTCTGACTCTTTAGGCCTAACTGTCCATAAACTTTCAATGCAGCTTAGAATCTGCTTTGCTTTGTGAAAACTTCCACACACACACACTCTCTCTGGACAAGCATATTGCTTATATTGCATCTGCTCTCTAGTCTAAAATACTTAGACACAGTTCCAGTACATACAGGGGGTTTGAAATAAAACCAGATTGTTCATCCAGAGCTATGGAAGGTAGGAGTGCAACTAAACGCTGGCACATCCCAACTCTGTGTAGTGGAATCAAACCAATTGCTAGCAAATTTTGTTAATTACAGTAATTAATTGCTGAAAAACAAGTGGAACAGTTAATTGGATGAGAGTGTCATAAAAAAAATCAGTTAGCTCTAGGGCTGAGCTCTACAAGAGAGAAAGCCTCTTAGACCCTCAGCAGATGGCAGTGTTCTTAAAACTATGAAGGACTAGAGCATTAATTCCAGCAATTTCAGTGATTTATTTCAGCATATTCATATTTTCTTCGTTTCTCACTGCTTTTTTGTTAGTCAAAAAGATTATTACTGATAGCGGTTTTTTTGGTGGTGGTGTTGTGAATAGAATTGCTTCAGGTAAAGTGGAACCACTGTTATGCAGGATCCTGAGTTAGACTCTGCCTGGGAGTTAACACATCCTAAAGAGTTTTTAATCACCCCCAGGTATCTGTTTGCTGTCAAGTTTGCAGCTTCTCTGTGGCCTTTTTCAGACCCAAGCAGTGACAAAGCTGAAGCAATGTTAAGCCTGTCAGCATAGAAAAAATCATAACGGACAGTAAAACAGGTGGTCTTGCACTTCAGCCATTTCTTCTGACTGTCTCAAATGACAACTGAAAGCCAAGGAGAATAGATTTGTGGTTTTATATTACTGCCATTCCTAGGTATGATAAAAAGTCATTTGAATATCATATGGGTATGAAAATTTGCTTTAAAAACTCAAAACACCCCCAAGAGACATCACTTGCATCAGAAACCTGTATTTTAGAGGATATCAGTCATGTTCATGCCTAGGACTGGTGCTAAGCCAATTCTCATCAAGCTACATAGTTTGACCAAATACAAGGTGGATTTTCCTCTTAATATATTACCTATTCAGTGCTGAAAGATGGCATTGTCACATGTTTCAAAAACTAAGTGAGACAGGTTAGCATCCACTTTAAATACTGGCTCAGGATATTCACAGAAGGAAGGAGGAGGAAGGAGACTAGAAACACCCTAGCAGGGGGTCTTCCTGCCAGAGGCTGGTACCTGAGAGGCTCTTTCCCCTGAGCACTTTCTTAGAGGCTTTGCTCCATCGTTGTCTCCTGACAGATTCTGTTTGCTGAGCCTGATTACAGCACTACATTTTTTTAAAAGAAAATGCACAACCTGTCTTCATGTTGCTTTCCAAGGTTACTTTGGGGCTTTTAGTATGAAGTTTGCTTGTTCATTGATCAACCATTTTCTGAAGCCTTTGCTGTTTATACAGACCAGGCAATTTTCCTCCTGTACTTCCACCCCCACAGCCTGCCCTTTTCTTTGTCCCGTTTCTCTTACTATTAACTTTATCCAGTCAGTATCTCTAAAGTTGCAATAAAGTCTTGGTAATGTACCCTGGACTGAAGAGATAGGGGCTCTGGCAAGAGTCACTGGTTAACTCTGCCAAAGATAATTTCCTCCTTTGTCCTGTTTTTCATGCAATTGTATTATTTATAGGGTGGCACACAGAGACAACTTTGACTTCATGTCAGGTGTCTGATGAACATCATATAGCACTGCACAGTAGCTTAGAAAAATGAGGAGACACTGAATTAAGGGGTGGCGGGAGAAATACTGCAACCAAATGTAATTTGGTGAGCAAGAGGTCTGTCAGACCACCAGAATTAACAACATTATTCTTAACATTATGAATAGATTTTGTTGCCTGTCTTTAAAATGTCGAGACTTACTAGTGTATTTCCTCTAAAAGCCCATAGTAGCCCTCGTACTCATATGAGGAAAGCTCTATAGCTTCTCTTACACACAAAATGTACCAAAGGGAAATGTGAAAAGCCTGATGGAGATTATATAATTTATGTGGTGTATTTAACTAGGTCCTATCTAGGTCCATGCTTTTGGAAAAGCAGAAACAGTTTACACAGTTCATAGTGCTTTTTTCCCTGTCTATATGCAAGGAGTGCATGAACTCAAGCTATTCTCTAGCTTTGTAAAACCCGGTTACACTGTCAGCAAAGTAAGTTTTGCTTGTTAAGGTCAGTGCTGAGAGTTAATCAGCAAAATATTGTGTTAGAATGCAAATGTGCTTGCAGATGGGAACTGTGCATCAGGAATTTGAGCTGTGATAAAGTTATGAATCATTTTTTACAACTTTTTAAGGAAAAAAATTGCACAGATAGTTTTCAGATGTAACTCAAACTCTCTACAAATCAACAGGTTTTAAGTGGATGGTTTTAATGGAGGTCTACTTTTTCTTTTGAAAGCACAGTTTGAAATCCTGGGTCACTTGGAACTTTTTGAAAGTGCTACTTTCAATGCCTTGATTTCTTCATTAGTAAAACTAAATATTTGTGTTATGTTAGGAAGTTAATTCTAATTTCCTATTAAGGGCTGCTAGCTTTTCAAGTGAAGAGTGCCTTGAGATTGAAAAGTAAGTTTGCTTTTTGCAATTGCACATAAAATTATTGCTGTATCATTCTTAAGACTAAGGAAAGTGCAAGTAGTACATGTTAAGAAAATCAATCCATCCATATAGAAACATACAGCCTGGTTTCCTGGTTACCATTAATGTTTCCCCTAAAATCCAATGTTAGTGGAACTAAGATCCATGAAAACAGCACACTTTATTCAAAAGAAGGCAATACTGGTACTGACAAAGCTGCTAAGCTAATTATGCCTTTATTGGATTTATTTTGGAGTAAAACGGTAGTTTCACTTAGTCAAGACCTCTGTCTCTGTTTTCTTGTGGTTTTATACATCTAGCTACTTTCCTACATCTGGTCAAAAATGGAGTAAAATAGTAATTAAAAGATCCAAAAAGTTGTAAGTGAGGCTTTGATGCACTGTAGCAATAAGTGCCTCTCCAAAGAATAGTGTGTCTGGTGGATGATTTCTGTATGTAATGAGATATATAGTGAAATGTGTCACTGGTCATTCAGAGAGAAGAAAATCTTATCCAAAGAGCTTGCCCTTCGGATATCAAAAACAGTAGTTGAGTTTACAAAAACAGTAAGTTTTGTTGGATGTGCTAGTATTATTATTTAAGTGTTGCAAGTGGGGCTTTTAGTTGGTGAGCACTGTGAAAACAAATTGCTTGTTGGCTTTGAAGTTTTTCTATATTGGCTTCATTTGGTCTGGATGCAAAAGAGCTGAATTCCGTTCTGGACATAAAAAGCTAGTTTATCCTGAATCCACTGCAGTTACTTCTTATTCATGTTATAAAGTCAAGTCCCAATGTCCTAATCTGCATGTCTGCCACCATTGTTGTCCTTTTCTTAGAAAGTTGCATAGTTATTTATTAGAAAACCATATGAGAAAGCAAAAAAATTCTTGGGGCTAGGGAACACTTAATCTTGGTACAATTTGTGTTTAAATATATGATGCACAGTTACTTTTGTGTGAAATCTATTTAGGTCAATGGGGTAGGCTTCATTCCTAATTGGGAACAAATTGTTCTAAAGATAATTTATGAGAATTGAGATACTTCTGTAAGACTACTAAGAAGCAGTACTGAAGTAAATCTTGAATTCAGCAAAATGTGTAAAGAAATGTTTTAAATTGTCTCATGATATTGCTACATACAGCTTTATTTAAGAACAGTGCTTTTAGAACAAAGAGTAGTTCATGCCAATATGACTCTCCATGTGCTTAATGTTACATATATGCTGAGTTACTGTGTTTGTCTTGGAGCTTATGCCTAAAAGCCTGCCCTTGGTGGTGGTCCCTTCTTTTGAATGACAGTTGTTTGCTCAGTAGCTACTCAGGTCAATATATGCACACTGTTCAAGTGCAGAGCTTTATAGAAGAGCTGTGCAGTTGCACTTAAGCCTCTGCCCTTAGAGGCTTCTTTTCCAGGCAAGATTTTTATACTTTTAACAACTCAAAAAAAAAAAAAAAAAAATTAAAATCAATCACCATGTAAAGTTTTAGTTCCAGCACACTAACTTTAGTTCTTTGTCCATTTCAGCTTTCACAGGAAATCCAGTGTGCTGTGGTTGATCATATCCAGTCCTTGGTGAAGTCAGAGAAGAGCCGCCAGGTTATGTGTGGATCTGGCTTGCTGAGCACCATCATAACTTCCTGTCAGCATGCCTTCTGCAATGAGAGCCATCCACTGCATCTGCCCCTCACTAGAGTATTTGAGAAGCTTGCATCACAGGCTATTGAGCCAGACGTGTTAAGGTATCAGATTGTATTTAATGGAACAAATTTGTTTTAGTGGTGCAAATTTTTTTTGCAAAATTTGTGTAATAATAGATACTTTAGGTAGTGCTCGAATTCAGCAAGACTCCTAGCCTTTTGTTTCAAGTCTCAGTTAACACTACTTACATATTGACCACAGGATATATACTTAAATGTCTTATTGAAGATGGTATGAGTCTGTAGTGTTCTGCTGTGTCATCTGCAGGGATTGTAAAGATATTAATGAATGGTAACTAATTAAGTAACTGCAATACAACTAGGGTTATTCTCTCCTGGTATTCATATGGAGAAGCTGTTTCCCAGAGAGTAAAACTGGCTTTTTCTTATCTTGGATCCATGTCAATGACAGATGCAGAAATAACAAGTGTAGTCCTGTTTCTCAGTTTGTTGTTTCTACTTTGAGGATATACTTTCTTCTTTAATGCTAACAAATGCTAGACATAAGGATACCTAACAGAGATCAGACTGCAGATGAAGTTGGATATGCAGTGGAAGAACGGAATTCTTTTACTGAAAAATGGAACAGAATTCTTAAAAGAACAATAACAACAAAGCTTTTTATTTTTCTGAAAAATTGGTAGTATTCAAAAATATTGCTGAAGAAAATAAACTTTTTTTCAATAGGAAAGCCTTGAAAGAGGAAGTGTAAAACAAAATAAACATATGTGATGATACAAAGGAAAACATTCCTTCCATTTTATTTGGGATGCCTTTAAAATTTGGTACCCAGTATGAAAGTTGGTCTCCAGATGACTGAGCTGCATTTGCATGGTTGTTATGACTCCAAAGTGTCTGGCTTGATTGATTTCCTTTTTTCAGTTGCTTCCTTTGTTTTCATGTTAGGCAGTTTCTTCAGTTGGGAGGTTCTCCACCACTACCTTCCAGGCCCAGCACAAACAAGACCGAGGTTCTTTCATGTCAGGGGAGTGATTCAGCTAATGCAGATTGGAATGAAGGTAAGCACACAATAAACAGCCTTTTGCTGATACAATGGCTGGGTTTTAGATGTCTCCGTCATGACAGGAAACTGCTGTTGGAGTAAAATGCTCCAAGACAGTCACAGGGAAGGTGGAATGTTCCTGGATGTTTCAGACTGGGTATTGCCCAAGCTGAGTGGTACTTGACCAACACTGAGAGCTGATCTAATGACCAGCAGAGATCAAATTATGTATGTTCAAGCTAGATGCTGATATAGACTCAGACTTTGCTGAATCACACATGGAAGTGATGTATAAAAATACTAATCATATCCCACAAACCAAGGGGAGTGTCTCCTGGCTTTGCAGCATGTTTTCCAAGTAGTTTATAGCTAGAAATAGAATAAAGATTTGAATAAAGAGCATTGCTTTTTATAGTACCTATGATATCCAAGTACTATGCCTTGCTGATAAAGGTAATTTTCCATCCAAGTCCTTCCTGTGTTCTAACATGTTTTGCAGGTGAAAGGATACCGTATTTGGTGCTTATACTGTTCTCATGACTATGAAACACTTGATACAGCATGGTAGAAATTTGAGTCTTATGTTCTTTGCAGTCATATTTCAGATCCTCTCCCACATGTTGGTAGTAACTATTCTATTATGGCAGAACTGAAAGTCTGTGTATAAGAAAAATGGAACCAGCGCGTCCGAAACCTTTTTTACTAGAGATGAATTGTGGAGCTGCCTGAAGATGTGTAGGGAGAAAATATGGCTATTGTTTCTGCTCATCTCTTCTGCCAGCCTCCTATTTTGAAATTCCTTCAGTGCAATATTTTTGTTTATTGATGAGGATTTCTGCAGGCTGCTGACGATGTGTTATTTGAAGATCATACAGTGCCGTTCTTAGCAGTGATTAATTAAATATGGGCATAGTCTGTGACTGAAAAAGGTACTGTAGACGCTGATCTGGTTAGGCACTATCTTGATCTTGTAGGTTCAGAAGAGGCCATGGTGGACAATAAAACTGATGCTCAGACAGTTGTGCCTGTCAGCAACTTTCCTTGGGTGTCTAAGGGATCTGCACTGGCACTCCAGACTGCAATGAGTCTCATCTCAATGACATCACCTCGAAACTTCCAGCTCCGCAGTACTGCTTTGGCTCCATCGTTTGTGGAGTTTGACATGTCCATGGAAGGATACGGGTATTGCTGCTGTTGCTTTTCTCTTTAGCTGCTCTGCAGTCTCCAAGCCCTTATTCTGGACACAGCAACTAATCACTTCTCTCTCCGTCTTAGTCAATCCTTGCGCCCTATTGCTGCCTTCCTTGCAGTGATGTTGCCAACCTATTTTGTTACTGTCTTACTGCTGATAGCCTAGGCTCTGCTCTGTGACTGTAATTCTGCAGTATTAAGTCTCTGGTGACCTTCAGGGATGGTTTTACATTTATGATGAATGGCTGCTTGCTTGCTTTTGTAGGTGTTTATACCTCCCTACCTTGGCCACTGTCATGGGACCCAACGTAGAACAATCTGTCTCTGGAGGAATTGGAACAGGTAAGCTTTTTGAATCACCTATAGCTTCTTGAAAGCACTGACTTTTCAGCCTTGCTGAAAGCATTCAGCATTTGTAAGAAAGAGCAGCAAATAGGCTGTGTAGTTCAATACACTTCCATGTCTGTGTCCCAGTCCAGCTCTGAGCTGTATAACTCAGTCTTCTCACACAAATGCAGTACCAGATGCAGCTTTATCAGATGCAATGTGATGCATTAGCATTAATGCCAGCAACACAAATTTAAATCAGGCTGCTAACAAAACAGTTTGAATAAGTAAGAGCCACCAGATTTTACGGTACTCTTCCATGGAAGGAGTAGAAACTGTCATTTAACATGAAATGGGATTCTCCTAAAGATCAAAATCCTCTATTGGGTGAGCAGGGAAATGGCTGTTCCTTAATTTTGTGAACATTGAAGAAACTTGTTTCTGGCTCAGTGCTTCCCAGTTGATTAACTCTGTGGCCTGGAGATCTAGTAGTCTCTTCTCATCAGTCAATTTTAGGCCATTTATACATGTGCACACACCCATATATGCAGTCTTTGTGGTATGGAAGATAGGTAGTAAAATCAAATAGAACTGAACAGAAATTAAATGTGATATTCTAATGTTGGCTCTTACATGGTTTGAGCAACAAGTGAAGCAGCAGTTTGCTAATGTCTGCACAAGGAAGCCAACTTCCTTACTGCCTTTTCATTCCCTGTCTACAGGCACCAGAATGTTCCCTCCCTCAAGCGGGCTGACACTCTCCTGCTGGTTTCTGGTTAGCAAGTTTGGTTTGTTGCACAACAGTCACCCACTCCGTTTCTTCACGGTTGTGAGGCACATGTCAAGAACAGAGCAAGAATTTGTTTGCTTTTCAGTAAGCTTCTTCCCACAGGACTATTCTTTGGTCATTTCCACAGAAGAGGTGGAATTCCAGCCACTTGGTAAGGCTCTTCTCAGTCAAACTGCAGTGCTGTAACCTCTGGTGCCCTGGAATTTTTCAGTAACAAATTTTGTCTTCCTATAAGTACCCAGGATATTAATGAGATTTTCTCTCTTTGGTTTTCTTCTAGCAGCCTGTTGTGATTGTAACTCTTGTTCATATTTCAATTTTAAGTTTGCTATAGGCAATGAGAATTATTTTGTGGCCTGCAATATATGATAAAACTTGCAGATATCCTAAGCAAAACTTTTGAATGTCAGTTACACCGTTGTGTGCAGTTTGTGAGGACTGGACTTGAACTAGCTGGTCTCTGCCTGTTCCAAGTGGTGTAAGCAGGTTTGGAGAGTAGGACTGTGGAGTTCGTTTGGGAGTGATCTAACTTCCTAATCAAACAGCTCATTTCTGATCCTCACTTTTAGAATGTTTTCTATTATGACAACCTATTAATCTTTTTTCCTTTATGAAGTTTATCCCTTTCTCTTTATTGAGAGTAGGTACTTCAAACGTGAATGTGACTGAATGTTGCAGAGGAGGCTGGGAATAGTAGCTGGGATTTTTCATGCACAGCTGACATTGTGTGAATTTGATGATTCCCTTAGATGATTTTAAAATTCCCAGCCTGCCTCTTTTCATAAAAACTACAGATTAAGGTACAGAGTTTTATCATGTCATATATTTGCTAGGAATATTTTTTTGTGTCAGCTAACTCAGTGAATATCCTGGGGAATGCTCCTCTTGTGTTAGCTTTGTCCTAGTTCAGTCTAGTTTTGCAGCATTGAGGCAGTTAACAGGTGTTACATGTGAGTATGGCACATTGTATACTGAACGGATCTTGAAAGTCGTGCAGGTCACAGATCCCGATAATAGACCTTCAGGAAATGTTTCAAAGGCATTGAACAGAATATCACCAAATCATGCGATACCCGCAGAGAGTCATGTTCATTGCATCACGCTGGTTAGTTGTGTTCCAGAGGCAGAGAAGGGTGAGAGAGACTTTCTGTTGACCGCCCCCTGTTTTTGCTATTACAGATATCATGGAACCTGAGGAAGAGGTACTAAATCCCTCCCCATTTCCAGGGCAAGTCCAGTTTGGCTGTGGCAAGCTGTTGGTCACTGGCCAGTGGCATTACCTCACAGTTACAGTTGCTAAGGAAGCAAAGAAGAACTGCATTGTGTCAGCTTATATAAATGGTCAGATACTTGGCTCTGCAAAGGTAAAGGCTCTCTGCATAGATCTGGTACCTGACATATGCCTTTCATTGCTTTCCATTTTCATCTCCCCATATACATATAATGACTTTTCAGTATTAATCTGAGAGACTCAAAGCATGGTGATTTCCGTATGTACCATGTGGCACTTTGCGCTCTGCATAAGTGGAGTCAGAAATCCATACAATCAAGAGTATATTTATGATCCTTTTCAGAAGTATATTATCAGCTTATACCGGTGCTTGGAACTAGTTCCTCAGCACACAGACAACTAGGGCAATTCTGAGTGGTGACACTCATCTGAGAGTTGGGCTTACCTAGTCTGCAGGCAGCTCAGGGTTATGTTGATGAAATTCAGTTGTACCCTTAGGCCAAAATTTTCTAAACTGATTAGTGATTTTGAGGATCTCTCAGTTTACACCCAAGATTTTCATAAGTTGTCAGCTATAAAAGGTGCATCACATTGAGGTATGACTGGAGAACCCTAAACCAAGGGTGACCTGGATTTAGGTTAAAACCTGCAAAGGTGATGAGTTATGTAAGGAGCTCCATTTTTTAAGGGCCTGGAAAAGTGGAAAAGTTGCAATGAAATAATCTTCTGTGTCTGGCCAGCTCTTTGCAAGAATCCCAAGATGGATGGAATTTCCTCAGATATCTTATATGGGCATGTTTCAATCTGTCCTCTTCCTGTTACACTCACTGAACAATCAGCTGAATGATCAGTGGCCTTTTTCCCCACTGGTGCTCTAAGCATTCAGGAACAGATAGATACTCCTCCAGGTTAGTTCTTCAGTGTGTGAGATAGGTCTTGAATGAAAATAATACTTCCTTCTTTTTTGAGTTAATAGAATTTAAAGACATGTTTCAATTGGGATAAATTTGTAAATTTCAATAACATTAACTCATGAGATCATTAAAAATACTGGTGTACCTAGTATTTCCCCTAACATTCCATATCTTGTTATCTTCTTGTTGCGTAGGAATCAGTTCTGAAATGGTGAATTTCTCAGGTTGCATTAAATATCACAAGAAAGCAATCCAAATTAGACCTAAAGGGTTCATAATCTGCAGGATAAAGGAGGCAAGCCCGTGGTTTATATCATCATCATCATGCTCCTGGTTTTGAAGCTAATCTCAAATTATTTCTGAGATTTGATTTTTGGATTTTGAGTGGTCCAGGCTGCCAATGTTGAAATTGCAGCCTGTTTCTATTGCAGCTCTGGTTGGTGTGGTATTGTTTCTATTTTGGTTTTGAATAGAATCATTTTATTAATTGAAACTTGTAACTTTGGTCTCCTCTTGTTCCTGTATTTCAAATCGGTGTCAACACATGCAAAACTCACTTGTGTGTCTTATACTTCCCTTGTAAAAGCAACCTGTTTAGTTCAAAATATTCTCTTTCCCATACTTGAGAAAAATGATCTGTCTTCTAAATGTCTTTTGGGACCTATATCCATTTCAAGAATGAAAACTTAATTTAATTTGCCTTCCTTCAGATGAGACTGAAAGTCATCAATAAAGCTAGGCCTAAGCATTGCAATTGATTAAAGAATTCACAGCAAATGTGTTTAACATACAGTGAAACAGCTCATAATAAATAAAAAAAGGCTTTAGTAAATAAAAGATTGTCCCAGTGCTGAGGTCTCTGATGTGATGCAAGCCTTCATCTTTGTGTACAGTGAAGAAAAGATTGTGTGAGAAATTAGAATTACACAAAGGTTGTTAACAATACCAAAAGATATTTTTGGGTGGTGGAGCTGAGGGGCAGGAGGGGATGTTACTGCATTGCATCATGCCCAATATTTGTTCACTCAGGTATCAAGTCCTGCCTTATAATGTTGACCAGCCATCTTCTACATCTCAGTAGTCAGAGATCAGTAAATGCCAGAAGTCTCTTATCCTAACAGGAAACTGTTAAAGGCAGGGCTAAGCCCTGAAGTAAAATATAGTTCTCTCCACCAAAATAATTCCAACTGCTTCCTGTGAGAGCTGTTTATGTTTAAATAGACTCAATGTAGGAGGCTGAATCCTTATTTTGATACCAAAACTAAATGGTCCAATTTCCTAAGCTATGTAGATTTCACTGAAGCTACCTGATTCACTCTTCAAAAACTTTTTATTCTCTAAGTGTCTAGTACAAGATGTGATCTGTAACTTGGCTTTCTCTGTTGAAAGCCACAGTCTGAGTTACAAATTTTAGAACAGGAAAAATAAGTCTGGGATCAAGATAGAGTATTTTCTTTGCCAGCACATGAAATTATTTTGACTGGTTTTTGAACAAAAAAGTCGGGTTGAAACTTGAAAAATGCTTATGCTTGTGATAATTCTGAAAGTATCTAAACAGTAGTTGATAATTGTGTTGCACAGCTGACTGAGACTTCATTGAGGAAAGAGGCAGCATGTTGTACCTTTCAGCAACAAGACGTCCTTAATGCACCCTGAGTGTATTCAGTCCCCTCAGTGAATTATTCCTCTGTTGCAGATGCAGTATCTCCAGCCATTACCAGGTAGCTGTATTTCTATGGAACCCTCTTCCTTTATTGATGTCTATGGGTACATAGGTACTCCTCAAATTTGGAAACAGAAATCCTCCTTGACCTGGCGCCTTGGACCTACATACTTGTTTGAAGAAGCCATCTCTGTGAAAACCATAGAGGTGATTAATAAGCTTGGCCCACAGTACTGTAGCAATTTCCAAGCAGTACAGCTTCAAGGTATGTGATAACTCTCCTATCTACCACTATTTGTTTGTCAGGGCAATGCTTTTTTAAATCCTTGTAATCTGCTGTTAGTATTTCAGTTGTGCCTAAAGCTCACTCTAAAAGCCTGGAACTGCATTACTGAGCATTGTACAAGATTGTAGTAAGATTTCATGAGTATCTTGTAACATTCTGTAAAATGGGCAGAAAACGAAGGGCAAGGATCAAGCATCAGGGAAAGCTGGAGATGGAGGGATCATCACAGAATCATTATGGTTGGAAAGGACCTCCAGGGTCATCAAGTCCAACCTTTCTCCTAGCATCTCTCTAACC
>JAVSBS010007394.1:0-12478 GCA_033124195.1 Coracias cyanogaster
CGTCCTATCATCACTAATTTGAGAGAAGAGACCAACACCAGCCTCGCTACAACCTCCTTTTAGGTAGTTGTAGAGGGAATAATTGTTATTAAAAAAAAATTAATATATTGAAGTGTCATAATACAGCCATGCATACTTAGAATATACTTAAAATATTCTGGTAGCAATAAAAGTAGTGAATTATGAATTTTTTTAATGGAATCAGAAAAGCAATCTCCGTAACTCATATAGCATATCCTTAATCTATTTGCTCTTTACATTTGCTTGCTATGAGGTTAACATAAAGGTAAATTCTTGTGTTTGGATATCATGCTTTCATACTATTTATTTTGACTCTGTCCTTGACTTTCCTGCTCATTTTTCCCTCAATTTTTTTTAGAGGACTGTCGCGGTCCGGACGCAAGCGTCCGTGCCGAGGCGTCTGTAAACCAAGCATTGCTCAAAAGAAACAAGAGCTTTATCAGACCGTTCCCTAATCCCTCTCTTCTTTGCTATAAGAGTCACTAGGAAATAGTTTTGTATGACATAGCTCTTTTTCATCTCTGCATGTTGGGGATCTGCATATTTGATTTTTTTAAAAGTAAAAGCATTCAACACTATCATAAAAGAGAAGATATGCTGCTCACTTGTTTCAGTAAATTTAGCATTAAGCTATAACAATAATGTTCCTAGGACATTAGAAGGGAATAGAAATAGGAGAGCAGTGCATTTACACCAGATAAAATTATCCAAACAAAATACATGTAGCCCGCAAATGCTCTTACCACTCTTTCAAAAAATAGTGTAGACTATTCAGTATCTCTAAATTAACAGGGTCTAAGTGCATCACTTCATTTTTTGCTCACAATGAAACATAATATATGGAAATAACAGTACTACCTCTTCAGACATCAATTTTCCTTGAATGTTTCTCATCCAAGAGCCAAATGTGGCTAGTGTGAATGGATGACAGCATTCAGTGAAATGCTACTGCTGAAGGCACTTAGCAGCTTTCTCTTTTTATCTATATTTTATTTTGATAGAGGAAATAAAAACAAAGGGATTATATATTTGAAGAAATAGAAAGACAACTTTCAGATATACTGAGTCAGAGGGTCTCTAACAAAACCTAGTGGAATTCATTTGTGCTTTCAATTTCACCAGAATGCAATGTAAACAACCATAGGAACCACACAGCTGACTTTTAAATTAAATCCTACAATGAATAATTTATATTTTCAAACAAGGATTAGAAGTCCCATTCAATTGCAGAGTTTCAGGGGTGGCTTTAATAATTTACATGATTTCCAAAGGTGAATAAAATGCCCTCCTGAACAAATATCAAAACAATCCAAATATTTTCTTTGCTAAAACCATACTGTGATTGACAAAGGAAAGGGCCACTATTGTAAGGTTGAATGCATGGGCTGTTGGACATAGGCAGGGGAACTCAATAATTTTCAAAGTAGAAGTTTCTGTGTGCAATTTCTACCATGTACCAAAGGGTATAAAGGAAAATAAAAGAGATTAATAACAGCAAAATCTGTATATAATATAATTGTTGCCCTTTACTGAAAGTCTCAGAATTTGACATTGTTTTTCACATGTTGGAGACCATTGTTTCCTACAAGCAACTGGAAAAGAACTCTAGGCCAAACATTCTCAGTATTACCAGGACTGTCTCTGACCTTGCAGGAAAAGTCAAATATACAAGACAAATGCTCCACAAAACACTACTTCTAGGCTACAAACTGGCTTTAGGTAACCTATTTAAACTATAGCTGTCTCACTGGAGTTTTTGTAGATAAACAGCTCCATTTGCTGTAATTCACAGCCACTGTTCTTTGCAGTTCTAATAAATATTCTTCCAATATCTTCATCCTGAACACATGTATCCTCTGAAAAAGGGCAAGGAATATTGTCACTGATGAAATAGGGTTCACTGCTCTGGAAAACTCAGTGTAATCACAGCAGGGGTGATCTATATCTTAAATGCTCAGGCAGCATTAAGGTAAAATGTAATGCAAGACAAATGTCCTGTCTGCAGACATAGTTCATAAATTAATTACACGCTCTGCATTGATTTTCACTTCCTTATGAAGCAATAGTACAGAAGATGGCTGCTTCCTTCAAATATAGAATAACGCAGTAACTAGACAATTTGCAAAGAAATATTCTGGACCAGACAATGGTTTCATGGGAAAAATATAGAAGGCAATTTAAAAAGCAGGAAATGTATAAAAGAGATATCTGAATCAGGGATTATTTTTCTCCCCAAGTGCTATTTTGAGGACCATGATGGCATTCAGATTTTTCCATATAATATTTATGAAATGCATTTGTTTCCAGACTTTGTTAAAGACCAAATTCCCCAAAGCCTGTACTGCTACTGATCTCAATTATTCATCATTATAATAACTATGCAAGATGATTTAGTAAAAATGATAGAATCTGGCCCTCGTGGTTTAGTGATAAGTGCAATTTTTATCTCAAGCTTATTTACATGAGAACAATTTGCAAACAAATACATTACACACCAAGTATTCTACAGTCAAATGCATGTGATGATCCCACTTAAGGGCTACCATCATAACATACTGAGGCTGCTCCTCTGCAAAAATAGTTTGCCAGTGTCCTAAGAACTTGGCAAACACCTCGTTGTTATCTTTCCTATTGCAATGAGAATATTTAATGGAAACATCCTTGGCTCATGTGAGGAACATCAACAACAAAAAAAGCAGAATGAATTTTCCTTTATAATACACATTAGGAGACAGAAAGAGGAAAAAAAAAAGTCTGCTAAAGAACTACTAACATTTTGTTTACCTTATGTAACCAATAGAAACAGAGTTACTTCCAACTACACTGACAGCAGCCACCAGGTTATGGTTTTTCGTGGCTAAATCACAAATACTAGAGGTATGGCCATCATTTTAGTTCTTTATATGCTTTATAACTGAAATCCAGCAATGTAAATGAAAAAGGACGTTCAAAGTGGTTGCCAATCAGTACATTTTTAAGGGTATTATGTATAGGCATGGGTTGCTCATACAGAAGTTCACAAGGAAAAATTCCTTTGGAGCATTGCTTTATTCTTACTGCTTCCCTGAGGTGAAATGAAAGAGAAATCTCTGTACATTTTAATTTATCACAAGTTCTCTGGAATCTTTAGTCTTTTGGCAACCCAGATCTCTCCTAGGCCCTCATCTTACATTGGCCTCATCATCCTTTATCAGTGTTCCAAATATCTTACCCTTCAGAGACAAGTTTTTGGGTAAGAATCTTCCAATAAAATGTTTCAACTCTCAGAAAATACATTATCAAATGCTCCCGTCGAGGAACAAATGCAAAGACCACTGTGTTCACTTACAATGTTGCCCCAAGACCCTAGAAGTTCCAACATCACTTGAAGAAAAAAGTACTATTTCCCACTCACTAAATAATGTGATGCCTTTTGATCTCCTGGGGTGGGCAAGTCACCAATTTCAGGCCATTTATCTGAAAATAAAATTGTATGTTGGTGACTTGCTTATTATCTGTAAAATTTCTCCCTCAAGTCAATCACTCTGAAAGTATTTATTTCTCTTGACAGTCACTTTTGGAAAGGTGCTTGACATCAACATGCATCTGAAACCCTCTGGGCAAAGGCTAATGCAATAAGTAGAACTCACGGATCAAGGAAAGAAACATATGCGGCAACTATGTTGTACAGTGATTGCTCTTGAGAGCAAATCTCTTTGATATTAAACTGGCATAATGGAAATGTAACTCAATGAAGCTACACGTGATTTAAACCAGAGCATGAGAGCATCCCAGAGGGTGAGAAAAATACTAAATAGTTCCAGTTAGTTGAAAATATATTCTCTCTATGGAAAACAGCTTACTTTTTTTTTAAAAAAAAAAAATTCTAATCATGAACATTCAGTCCACATCTCTGCTTTCTTTTCCTGAAAATTACTATTAACATTAGCAGTTGGCTAGAACTGATGTTTCTGACTGTAGACTGATACTTTAGTACTCTGCAAAATTCTATGATCAGAAGTCTGTACTGTTTAGGCAATATAAACTCACTCTTTTTTCCTGATGTTTTGAAATTCATTTGAGTTTACCTGAATAAAGCCTGAGAAGAGACTTCAGGATTGCACTTACTGAATGTGTTCTACTTATTTAAAAAAAGAGAAGCATAGAAAGTTCTCAATGAAAACATAGCTATGAAAAATATTCTCCAAAAACACCTTCTCAAAAATACTTTTCCAGCCTTTAAAGTTTACATTGTTAAAGCAAATGTAAGCTAAGGGAGCAATCACAATGGCAGACTCAAGGAAAATAATAAATTTAATATAGTGTTATTTGGAAAATTACTTATGACTTTTATATCAACACTGCATTATCCTGATAGTCTTTATCATATTCCATAATTCTCAAATTCGGCCTCTTTACAATAACACTGTACCACCGATTTTTAATCCCTGGATATGGCAACAACGATGAAAGCAAATGAGTAAGAGCACCAAGATCTCCTGGCTAGAAACAGCCTGGGCAGAGAACTAAGCCCTGGCATTCTAAAAACTGATGAACAAGCCACATATATCTGCATTGCTTAAAACTTTTACTTGTCCTGGAGAAAAAACGCGCTCCTAAGCTCCTAATAGCATGTTCTTAGCAACTTACTGAATTTGTTCCAAATTGTTCCAGTTAATCACTGTACAAATCAAATCAGATTTTCTGGAACTGACAGCTGTATAATGGCAATAAACTAAAAGAAAAGTAGAAATGAGAATAAATAAGTGAACTCCACATATTGCCTGTCAAGGCAGACACCATGCATATGCTATTCCTTTAGTTTTACCATAAGACGCATTTATACACTTAATAGCAGAAGAGAGCACAAATGTAGCTGTGCTTCATGTAGCTTAGAGGTGATGCTGAGGTTAAGTTGGTCTATGCCATGTGTCAAAACTGCTTCCAGAAAGAAAAAAATAGATGTGTCATAGTCAAAGGAGACTCTGTTCTGAAGGGAAAAGAAGATCCAATATGCAGACCAGACCCACTTCTTAAGGAAGTCTGCTGCCTCCCTGGGGCCCAGGTTAAAGAAACTTCCTACCCTAATATGGCCCTCAGATTACCATCCATTACTGACTTTTCAGGTAAGCAGAAACAAAGTTGCAGCAAGTCCGAGGGTAATTAATCGAGATTTCAGGGTCTCAGTATGACTGGTTAAGGGGTCAGGAGTATAAACTGTGTTCTCCTCTATCTTTCCACTTGCAAGGAATGACAAGTAAAGAAACAGAAAAAGCCAGCAAATCAGTGTCTTGCTTCAAGGCTAGTGTCACCAGCAGAATTTTGAGGTTTTTGATCATGGGTTGGTTTACACCACACCAGACCTGCTGGCAATGCAAGCTAGGGTGTGCCCATCCCAAAGAGAGTAAATGATCTTTGCACAGGAGTTAGCAGGGCTCACTTCAAGAGCTTTAAACTAGATTTGAAGGGGGAAAGGGATAAAATGAGGCTCACCAGACAAAAGCCTGGGGGTGACATAATGTTTGAGGGACAGTGTGCTAGAGAGGTCCTTCAGTCTGCTGTCTTGGTGGAGACAGGGGATGGAAATCCATGCAGCGGTGAAGATGAAGGGGTTATTGATAGGTTGGAAAGCACCAAAGTGCCTGAGAATGGTCACATGGGAATTAGGGCTGCTTCTCCCAAAAGGGTAATGGGATCCATAGCCCAGCTGAAGTACATCTACACCAATGCATACAGCATGGGCAACAAACAAGAGAAGCTGGAAGACATTGTGCAGCAAGTTGGCTATAACATAATGACCGTCACAGAAACTGGAGTGCTGCAATGAATGGCTATAAACTCTTTAGAAAGGACACGCAATGAAGGGGAGGTTGTGGAGTAGCCCTGTATGTTAGGGAGTGTTTTGATTGTCTAGAGCTTGACAATGGTCACAACAGAGTTGAGTGTTTATGGTGAGAATCAGGGGGAAGGCTAACAAGGCAGATATTATGGGAATCTGTTACAGACCACCCAAACAGGATGAAGCAGCAGGTGAAATATTCTATAAGCAGCCAGGAGAAGTTTCACAATCACTAGACCTTGTTCTCATGGGGGAATTCAACTTAGTAGGTGTCTACCAGAAATACAACACAGCAGGAGAGGAAACAGTCTAAGGAGGTCTAAGGAGTATGCTGAAGATGACTTCCTGATGCTGTCTTGGAGAAGAACACTCTTCAGGAATTACTTTCTGAACAGGGCTAAATAAGTCAGTTTTCTGACACAGATACCTTGGACTTCCCATTGACTCATGTGTTTGATGAACCAGCAGAGGAGATGGTCAGACTTTTGTACTCTTTTGGACTTGCTCTGATTCAGATAATCCTCAGGCCTTCCATATTATTATTATTTGGCCAGAAGTCTCTCTTCCCTTATCCTTTTTCCCTTCCTCTATTTGGGGGCAGGAAAGAGGGGTTAACAGGTCTGGTGGACTGAATCTAAACCTCGACAGAAAAGCTAACCATTTTCTGAAAACATAGTCAAATTTACCTGAGCTGTCCCCCCTCAAGCTGCGAAAAAGAAATATTTCTCAAAAAGCTTACTCTGCAAAAGACAGAGTCGTACTACACTGTTGATTTTTTATAACCAAGCCACTGCCATATTATATCTTTTATTTTAATCTCAAGGCTTGTATATATTCACTTAGCTGATAAACCAATCACCTTTATGTAACATGCTTGTGTTCTAGAATTTAAAACTACAAGTCTAGGGAGATGAAAGTTTCTTACCTTAGATGATCTGCAGAGATGGACTTCAACAGAAGTGGAGACTGTAAATATTTTATCAGTCTCGATTTACTGTTGTCTCTCTTTCCATTCCTAAGTGTTGTGTGGGAAAAGAAGGCTACAGCAATCCTGAGTGGCACAATCTCCAGACTATATGTTAAAGAATATCCAATGGGAAGGGCAGAAGGCACTGTGATGATAACTTCTCTCTAGCCCCCAGCACAAGAATGAAATCATTGATGCACAGAAATGTTAATACGATATACAGAGATGAAAATACTAAATGTGGAGTTTACAAAGAGTTGCAATTTCATTCTAAATTCTGTGTGGAGAAATAAAACCTCACACTTCTTTTTCAGAATGGAGCATTAGCAGAGCAATGCTAGGAGAGAGTTCAACCTGAGTAATACAGCAAACTGGGAAAATGTCTAACTAGTGACCAGGAGCATGTAATATGAGATTGTACCTGTCCACTGTAGCAAGGGAATGAACACTAGCAGGCAATGCAAAACTGCAGTCAACATTTGTTTAGAAGCAGATAAAAAAAAGTTGAGTATTCAAAAGATAGCTAAAAAACTCTTTTGTGTGGTAATCTAAATGAGTTTGCTGCACCTCTCAGGAAAACTGAGAGATTGCTTCACTTCTAGTATTTATACATTTTCAAAGGAAAAACAACCAAACAAACCCACAACAAAAACAACAACAAAAAATACCAGCAGAGAAACAATAGCTCTTTAAAAATATTATAGGAAACAGGAACCAATGTTGGATGCTAAATGTTAAAAATTGGAAAAATTTAAATGGAAACGTTATGAAACTGTATCAGGGGAATTTCAGGTTGGACATTAGGAAAAGGTTCTTCTCTGAGGGGATGGTCAGCCACTGGAACAGTCTCCCTAAGGAAGTAGTCACAGTATCAAGCCTGTCAGAGTTCAAGGAGTGTCTGAATGACACGCAGTCTTATGGCTTTCTAGGGAGCCCTGCAAGAAGCAGGGAGTTGGACTCGATGATCCTTATGGCTCCCTTCCAACTTGAGATATTAATGATCCCATGAAGTTAGGCAGGCATTTTTAATAAGGACTATTAAATTCTGGAATGAAATGTTTTTGGCAGTGGTATAATCAGTCCTCTATATCTTCAGATTTAGATCAGACATATCTGTGGAGCTCTGAATTACATGCAATTAGTCAACAAATAATGCCAGCATGAAGACAGAGTTAGGCAGTGATCATGCCAGTTTTAAAAGGTCTGTATTTTTTTTTAAAATGTTTGACTTACAGTAATGTAATTTTTATATACTTGTCGCTCAGATACAGAACAATTTGAAAAATTTTTCTTCTCAGTTTTATAGATGACATGCTGCTTCTGCAGTTTTATTACTTTCTTTATCTCAGCACAATCAGCAGAAAAAAATAATCACTTGTGTTTTGGATAGTCTTGTTTTTGAGATGAATCAAAACAGCAAGAGAGAGTCTTTTATGATACTGTTTTAAAGGAAATTAATTCCTTCAGCCCAGAGTCTCAGCTAAAAAGTTAGTGTGCATCAATTTTATGATTGCTATCAGTCAGTTATACAAAGGAAAAACACACAAATGAAATCAGGTAACTTAACAGAAGTTTGTGTTACTATATTTATGGAATATCAATAGCATGTTCAATTTTCCAGCAGCTCAGAGCATATGGAAGAATAGTAACAATTTATGGCTTCAAGGGAACAGTCTATGCTAAAAATCACTGAAGCCAGAGATTGACCTATCTTGTTTAAGTTACTCCATTTCAAAAAAATATTAATATCATTCAAAACGTGGGAGAGAAGCTGACAGTCCTTCTCATTCTTGCTCTATAGCTCAGGGGTTAGAATATCCAGAGAGGTTTAATTCCCTCTTCCTCCTTACTAACTGCCACAGCTCCCCCTTCTCAAAGCTTCTTTAACTACACTACCTGTTAGTCTGCAGTAACATATTCAGTACTTTCCACTGAAATTATTCAAATCCCTGTGAAAGACCTAAGGATTATCTGAATCAGAGCAAGTGCAAAAGACGACAGAAATCTGACTATCTCCTCTGCTGGTTCATCAAACACATGAGTCGATGGGAAGTCCAAGGTATCTGTGTCAGAAAACTGACTTATTTAACCCTGTTCAGAAAGTAATTCCTGAAAGAGAGAGTGTTCTTCTCCAAGACAGTGTGCTAACTGCCACAAAGTTTACTGATATATTTTGAAATAGACAACTCTTCTCAAATTTCTCTCAAGAGTTTTTTTACACATTCCCCCTAAGGTGTACAATGCTATTGTTGATAACAGCTCTACATGTAAGGAGATAACTTACCTCATTGACCGAGTAGATATCCAGTGTTATCTCAAAATGTAATTGTTTTGCACTGTCAGGCTCATCAAGGCTAACAGAGAGAACTAAATATTGAATTGGGATCTCTAAGTTAAAAATTAAAGAAAATCCCTAGCACAGTACTAGAGATCATGAAATCAAATATGAACACAAGAGGAAAACTATGCAGTTGGTCCAAAAATGCTATCCTACATTAATGATGTCATTCTTTAATATGATGATATGAGACTACAAGACAACTCCCATCTGGAGGAGGGAGGCAGGCCTAAAAGAGGCTAAGGGATACAGAAGGATACTAATTTCTGTTTTGTATATGTCCTCTCCACTCTTTTCTGCCCTAATTGTAATACCAAGTAAAGGAACAATTTGCTAGAAGGTTTTCAATCTGGCATCAATACAGTACTTAGTCTGTTCTCATGAGTAGACTCATCTTCCTTTACCCACAACAGTATGTATAAGACTGCAATAAAAAGACTAATGTACACTATTATTGTTTAAACCAATTATTTTACAAGAATTAGAACAAGTTCTAACTTATTACAGTTATCTGTACTTGGGCTTGTACATCATACAATCAGAATTTTGCCTGGTGTTCAACATATGACATTGATTTCAACTTGAAAGACCTATTTTTCTCTCAAAAAAAAGGGGAGAGTTCTAAAAACGTGTTTCTGAACATATAAATCCCCCACCCCTGTATTTGAATAGCAATCTATACTGATGAGCACTTATACTGTGATGGAATCTTTAGAGTGTCAAGTTCCTATTATTTTGTCACACTAAAATTATACTTTTCAGCACTACTGTTCCTATAGAGCTCTTTAATTTTTCTACTTATTTTTTCTTAAGAAAATATCCTTTTCTCAGAATTCTTGTTTCTTAGAATACCAATTAAGACTATTAAAACTTTAAAGAAAAAAAAAATATATGCATTTTTAAAAATAGCTCCCTGGGTGCTTATGTTCTTGTTATCACTTCTAACTTAGGCTGGTGAAATTTCTTGCTGCACTCTCCATTGACAGTTTTTGTTTGGTTTTGTTTGGTTGGGGTTTTTTGTGTTTTGTTGGGTTTTTTAACTTAAATATTGTAGAAGTGTTATGCCAAATCTGGAAATCACCTTGAAGATGATAGGGAAAATGGTTGCAGATGAGTTGCCATACTTTAATTGACTGTGGGGAGAAAGAATACCTGCAAGAGAAAAACTGTAACAGAGAGATGATATAATAGGACATATTTTTCATATAGTCATGATACATGTGGGGTTTTTCTCCACTGTTGTATACCTATGTTGGTTTGTGTTTTACAAAGCATGTGTATCTATACATCAATACTTGCAATACATACTCTACGCCAGACTAACCTTACTTCCACTCATATAGAAGGCAAAGAAGCTGCTTCAAAGTCAGCAGAGTTATATCAGAGGTTAATTTGAGCTACATTTTGAGTAGCTCTTCATTTCAATATGACTGTTGAGAAAGAATAAGGTACGGTTACTGACATGGAAATAAATTAAAAACTAAGAAAGGTAGAAGTCATACAAAAATTATTTTAACAGCCATTCAATTCTAATATAGGTAGAATATTTAGAGGAGACATCACTGGAACCTAACCAAAATGTAAGACATTTTGCATTTCCCTTTCACAAGTGTAACTTTTACCCTAATCTTCTTTATTTGAGATCTAATACATCCTATTTTTCAGGAGCCATGTATGAGTATGTTTAGGAAAAGAAAGAGGTGCAATAAGTTAGTTTCTATAAGAATCAGGGATTAGGCCGATGGAACAAAAAAAAAGTCTAAACCAACAAATTACTTCAGAGATCTATAAAACTCAGAAATTAAGTATCTGCTTAGAGTAGCCAGTTTATCCCTATAGGCTCTAAATTATCACTTATATTCATTCACAGATTTTATATAATATTTTTCCAAAGAAACACTAACACGTATTCCCAAACAATAATTGATGCTGAATCACATCTCCAGTGAATTTCATACCAGTCTTCTGCCTGCGCACAATACAATGAAATACCATATATCATCATTTCTACTAGGTTCATTCTCAGTCTCTTCAGTGACTGTCCAGCTATGATGCATCTGTACATAATAACTTTTACACATGGCAGATCGTTTTTATTGCAAACCCTGAGGAAGAAGATCAGCATCTAATACTTAATTATTAACATACTCCCCAGTGATCGGTGCTGATTATTTTCCTTAGAGACTATGCAGCCCCCAGTTTAGAACAGGTCCAAGACTGGTCACAGCTAGGTCACAACTGATTATCTCACGTGGAAAGGACACACCTTTCTACATACAGTACATGTTCTAAACCACTTGGCTCTGTAGTCCCATAATATTACTCAGTTTCTTTTCTAAGCTTTGAAGACTTCTCTTGACCTTAAAAATTATTTTACCCATTTTCCATAAGGCTTTAACTATTTTTACCATTATTCATTAAAAAGAAACAAGTATGTCTATCAGACTAGTGCGATTATCACACACTTCTCCACTGAGCACACGAATTTACTGAACATTAAGAGTATATCTAGGGTTTTTTAATCTTGTAGTATTTGAATATTCATACTTAAATCTGATGCTCTATCCTGCTGTTGCTTCCCTAGTCATCCACTGTGAATATTTCCTTTTAACTTTTTAATAACAGAGGAAATTATGATAATGTGGAAAAGTGTAAATCAAGTACAAAATGTGCACATTGGTGTTATATTCTATTTGTGTATAATTTTATTTGAATATATTTGTGTTCTTCAAGAACGTACAGGCACATACAGTCACGAATATTTTTTACCATTTCAGTAAGAGACTAATACAGATGCTGAAACATTTCAAAATATTCAGCATTAACAGCCTGTCATTTCTACTGACTAAAGAACTTTAAAGGCAGTTTTCTCTTTTCTCAGGAAGGGAAGATACCATCTTAAATAAAACTTCAAAACCCTTTTTTACCTTTATGACTTCAAATGATTCATGCATGGACTGGTCTGTTACCTCTTTCCTTGAGTGATAACTAAGGCCTATATAATCTAGAACAACCTCTAGCAGAAAACTCCCACATTTAAATAACTGATTACAAGAGGAAGCAGATGTTTTACATGTCTTTGTATGCTGCAAAGAAAAAAAATGCACTCTTTTAGACTTTTTCTAAAGTTAACAATATAAATCAGTAGGATTTCTATTACACAGAATCACACACACACAGAATCATTATGGTTGGAGAGGACCTCCAGGGTCATCAAGTCCAACCTTTGTTCTAGCATGTCTCTAACCACTACACCGTATCCTCAAGCGCTGCATCTATTCATTCTTTAAACACCTCCAGGGATGGTGACTCCACCACCTCCCTGGGCAGCCTG
>JAVSBS010007396.1:5060-16764 GCA_033124195.1 Coracias cyanogaster
GGGAAGGGCTGTGAAGGGCTGTGCCAGGCTGGGCAGGGCAGTGGTGGAGTCCCCATCCCTGGAGGGGTTTCCAAGGCATGGAGATGTGGTGCTGAGGGCCAGGGGTTAGTGGTGCCCTGGCAGTGCTGGGGGAGTGGTTGGACTTGATGATCTTAAAGGTCTCCTCCAACCACAATGACTCTATGATTCTAAGAGCTTTGAGCTACTCTGGGCCTTGGCTCACCTGCCCAAGATGTCATTGAAACGTGGGTCCAGCTCGATGTTGTATTTGTCGATGTAGTCATACAGATCTTCTGTTCCCAGCACCTTGGCTATCCTCACCAGCTGGGAACAAACAGAAAACGAGTCACTACTGTAAGGGTATGAGAACACCACAGTGAGTGTGAAGATACAGCAGCACATTCCCCTGGGAGCTGGTACTTGATCTCAGTGGTCTGGACCAGCAGCCGCGGGGGCATCCCATGGCTCTGACTTCTCTGGCCACAAACCATCACAGGCATCACCAACATGCCCCCGCTCACAGTTGGAACTTAGTAACCCAAGATTCCCTAGTATCACTAAAACTCAAGACCTTGCAACGCTGACTCCCTTCGTAGCAAGAAAATATTCAAAACCAAGGCGGGGGGAAGGCAAGAACAACTGGTGAAAAAAGCAGAAACTCTGCAACTTGCATGCAAAGGGTGAAGCATCACCCTGGAGGGCTCCAGAATGAAGGTCTGAGAGCAGAAGGTCACGATTCTTGAATGTCTGCACATCTGTCTACATTCACATGCAGAGCACATGTTAACGTATAGAAGTTTGGGCCTAAAGGCAACACAATCAAAGATTTAAGATTCTATATAGAACCGTACCAAATTCAGTTTCCGTGCAGAAAGAAGGGAGGGTGGGCAGTGGCAGGAGCTCTCCATGTAACACTTCCTCAGGAGGAGTTGATCCACGTGCCAGAACCCACCCGCCTTGATAAAGCTATCAGTGTAACGTTTCCAGCTACCTACTGAGGAGCCTCTAAGCACAGAGCACGATAAAGCTGCTCCTATTGAATTGGCTGATCTCGCACAGTTGAGGAAAGGACCATGGCGTCAAACTGAGCACAGAAACCATCACAGAAATGCTTAAATTCTTCTCCAGATCCCTCGATAGAAACCTTCATAGCACTCAGAGAACAGAGATTGTACATGACCAGCTCTCACCTGATCATAGTTGTCATGGCCATGGAAAAATGGCTCCTTTCGGAATATCATACTAGCCAACATGCAACCCAAGCTCCACATATCCAGACTGTAATCATACATCTGTACAAAACCAGAAGGACAATTCAATTTCTAATGAATTAAGCAGAACAGACTCCCAGTACTAAGAGGACCCCCCCGCCCTCCAAATGCGGCCGCATTACGCTGGGAACAGACTGAAATACCTTCATCACTAGATGACTGTTCAGCTCAGCGTTCCAGCTACTCAAACTGGGATACAGCGACTAGCGGTTTCCCATTTCCACCCTTGTCCATAAAGACATTACAGACCAGGGCCTTTTGCTATTTTCACTGCAGACTTCAGTGTTATGATCATTGAGAAACTTGCGTTGAGAAGGGAAGCGTCACAACAAGCAACAAAAGGGGTGGCCTCCACAAGGTACATGGGCAGCTGAGGAAGTGCCTTCACTCAGAACCGGCATGATCTGAAAGGCACCAGTAACGCTGCTACTTCCAGCATTTCCGTAACGCAAACTCCCGCCAGATACTGGGGATGCGTTTACAGCTTAATTTAGAAGTTGGGGCAGCACTGGCTATTCTCACAAGGGCTTTGTTTTGGTCCTGTACCTTACTGCAAACACAGCCTTGCTAAAAAAAACTATTCAACATGTATTCCAAGACCCGCGGTGAGCGTTGTGCGGCTCTTTCTCAGGTCCTGGGACTACCCATTAGTTTATTTAATTCAGCGGCTTTACAGCCCCCGCTCTCTGCGATACATTTTAGAATGGATGGTCTTTAGCTACAGGGCTCTGAGTATCTGAACTGCTGGTTTGCTACTTTGAAATGGCACAGACTTTCCATATCAAAGCCAGTGATAAAAGCTGGTAAATCTTACCTGGTAATCTACAAGGAGTTCAGGTCCTTTGAAATATCTGGAAGCCACTCTGACATTGTACTCTTGGCCAGGGTGGTAGAATTCAGCCAAACCCCAGTCTATTAGTCTAAGCTAGAAACGGCAGAAAACAAAAAAGAGAAGGCTCAAGGGCCGCTCCAGCTCTTCACTGGCTCAAACGGCACTGCGGCCAAGCTTGCTACGAAGCTTCCTTTACAAGTCGTCTATTATCAATTAATTTGAAGTTGATCAGAGTATCCATTTATCCTCCCCAAACCTGTATCGCCAACCAGACTAAGCAGAACACCTCTCCTTACCAAACAGGGTTACGGGTAACAGCTAACCCATAAACCTTCAGAAAAGCAGTGTACAAATGATTTTCATTTCACATTTCTCCACATGAGGGAGGTGCAGCCCCCTTGAAGATGTCCGCTAGTGCCACTCCACAGGAGCACCCAAAAGGGATCCCAGTTAGCCAAGAGAAAATAAGGACCTCCCTCCACCTCCCCGTCCCGTGTTACCTTTCTGTGCTCGTGGTCAATCATGACATTGTGAGGTTTGACGTCTCTGTGCATGATTCCCATGCTATGGCAGTAATCTAGAGCCTGAAGGTGGCAAAGAAACAGGTGCTGGAGTCACAAGAACCTTTCCAGCTCAATCATATTCAGAAGTATTTCCACATATGCCAGGTCTAACTGGATGGCAAGACTTTGCTGCCTGGTGTTACATCATGGACTAGACTCGCAGACCACAGAAAAGGCTTCTAGAGCCACCCCTCGAAGGGGAGGTCCTAGCAACAGGAGGGTTTTGACTTCACCTCACGTGCTTCGTCCTAAAACTGGAATTCCAGGGTGGCTAAGAGCAGAGTTAGCAGGCACTATTGATCAAAGAAGCCTCCCCTTCTCTGAATTCCCAGGGAGAAAATATTTGTTGCAGCAGAATGGACAAACGTTTGACTCACATCAGAGCACAAAACCAGCTCATTACAGTTTATAACTTCCTGTTCTCAGAGGCTACGTGCTCTTTTGATTTAGGATCTTTTCTCAGTGTACCCCAAGGCTCCGCTATCTTTCAAATAAAAACCAGCCAGAACTTGCTGCAGAAACAAGGCTGAACAACCAATACTGACTTGATCCAAATTTTTCTGCCAGTTCTTCCACAGGCTTTCTCTTTCCTCCCCTGTTAGCAACAGTAGAACCATCTCTACAGGATTAGCCGAGCGCCAATCCTAGAAATAAACCAGGGGGAACAGCAAAACACCAACTTACCTTCAAAATCTCATACATGTAGAATCGAATATCATAATCTGTTAATGTCTGGTATAATTGCTGTGGGACACAAACACACTGTATCAGTGTTCCACAACCAAGAACAACATCCCAGCCCTGCTCACTGCTGCTGTGCTCCTTCAAACCCAGCTGTAGCAGCATTTCCCTCCCAAGTTACTCTGACCCTGGTTTGTTCCTCCCCCCTTCCAAATCACCTAGCTGTTTGCTCCCTGCTCCACTCAGAACACTCAAATTCCTGTTGTTAACTCCCTCAGCACCAGTACGATGCACTGCAACATTAAGCAGCTGTTCCAGATGGCATTGCACAGGCAGGGCAGTAGGGAAGGGGACAAAGAAACATTTAAATCCCTTTTCTCGGGAGCACGGAAAGCCACAGAAACAGCTGTCCACCCTTCAGGTGGGTCCAGTGAAGAGTCATGCTCTGAGCATCAACACAAAGCGTTTCAAAAAGACAGGCACTGAGGGTCCACGAGATAAAGTTAGAGCCTGGATTCTCATCTTGTAACTTCTGTGGCAAAATGGTACTAGAGGACTAATGACAAACTTCTGTCCCAAGTGTGTTTACCTTTAAAAAGAGTTCCTAAGCTGAAAGGAAATGATTCAGTAGCCTGCCATCTCCCTGCAGACTCGCCTTTCCCCAGAAAAACACTACGGGTGGCTTTCAAATGGAAAATATTACAAGTTCACGTCCCACACTGTACCTTAAAGTCTGTGTTATTTACGTGTTCAAAAACCAAAGCGGGTGTCCGAGACTGAAAGAGAGAGAGAAGTGTTCAGCCGTGTTAAGTTCAGGGAACACATTTTCCCCTAGGACAATGCATTAGACCATTTTTACCCCAGGAGCCCCTCTGCCTCAGGCCCGCCTGTGACTCCCCTCAGATGGGGAAGCTGAGCCGGAGCCCGCAGCCCCGGCTGCGCTGTTTGCAGAATGAATTAACTTGTCTCACTTCTCTGGCGTGTCACCCTCACAGGGTGCGGGGCTGGAGGGGCCTGGGGGGAAGGGCCCGCTCAAAGGAGGTAATCAGATTAAGAGCTGATCTGATTAAGCAATTCAAAAGCAGGATTTAAGAGCAGGGGAAAATAAAAAGCCAGCTCGGAGCTGAAGTCAAACACAGCAGCTTCACCCACAACCCCAGTGTACCCTCGGAGTTCCTCCCATACTTACCACAGGATCTTTTACGATATCTGCAAGAGTGATTATATTGGGACCGCCTCGCAAATTCTCTAAGATCTTGATTTCACGCTTGATTTTCTTCTTTTTAACAGGCTGAAGAATAAAAACCCAAAGTGTAAGACAAAGTACTCCAGTAAAGTGGGGCTAACAGACACCCTACCAACCGCCCGGAGGACCCAGCCAGGTGACTGCAGGTCAGCAGAACACGTTGGAGCCAGGGCAGGTTAAGTTCAAAGAGCCAGATCTTGTTGTGACCTGACTGCATCGCTCTAGCAAGAGCTCAAATATCTGCAGTCTCCTTCCTAACCACACAACCCTGACAGCCACGAACTTGAGTTTCGTGTTTCATGAGGGAAGGTGGCTTATTTTTTTAAAGCTGTCTGACCACGACCTGATAGCCCACAACTTCTTAACTGGCACGTAGTAAATGTATAACTATGAGAAGTCCACAAGCAGAGGGTCACTAAGTGCAGGTATTTCACCCATCAAGGCTATGGAATCACCGGCACCCAGGAGACCCTTACTCAGTCTGAAGGATATTACAGGGATGATGGACTATGCAGAGCAGAAATTAAAACTTTAAGGTTTGCAGTTCTTAAATCTAATCAGTGGCTTTAAAGGCTGATGATTCCAGCAGCTCACAGGCCTCGATGCACGTGACAGGCCAGGGCGCTGGAAGCTAGAGGAGGTGACAATTTTCTAGTCATCTGTTGAGGTGTTGCTTAGCTCCATGTAAAAATGTGTTGCACATCAGGACTTCTTTAAGATGGAGGCTAATTGCTCACAGGCAGAGATCTGACTTAATAACCAAGTGTAGAGTTTCTGCTGGGAGGCTCGAAATAAGGAACTCTTTCATTGAACGGCACTCCAAAGCCAGGCTTTAACAATTCCCGTTCTAGAACGTAAGACTTTTCAGAGTAAATGCCACCCTTTCTGGCCTCCTGATCATCTCCAGACAGATTCCACCTCTTGCCCAATTCCCAGCTCACCTTGAGAATTTTAACAACTACTTTTTCATTATTTGTAATGTTGATGGCCTCAAACACTTCGCTGTATTTGCCTCGGCCTAATTTTCGAACTAGCTGGTAGTCATCTTGATTTCTGCGGAGATAAAAAGTTAAGAGTTGCAAAGAGCTCTGTCAGTTTTCCATCACAATTTACACACCACCCCTCTAACGCTAAATCACTGGTTAAAACCAGACCAGGCACAAAGCCCCACTTTGTGCACATTTCAGAAAGCAGGAACTGCCCAAAGCTGAGGGCAGAACTTTGCTTGGGCCGGGCTCTACACAAGCAGCGACGCAGAGCTATGACGCTGGCATGACTGCCATCTGATTCTCAGATGGTTTAGTCACGAGCTCAATTTAGACACCTCCTTCCTTCAAAAAGCAGCAGACATGTCTTTTCCAGTCACTCGCAGAGAGCTGAGCAACAGGTCACAAAATAGCATGTGCCTATTTCAGTCTGCTGTGTCACCTCACGCATCCAAGAAGCCACTTCAGACGACTCTTCTCTTCAGCCCCACGCCCCGGGCTGGTTACACTGCCTCACATAAAGATTTTTCTGCCCTTTGAAAGCACACGTTTCCTGACCACCTGGCAAAAATTCTTCACAACAAAATTTTAAGGGAGCTGCTAAAAACATTCTTGCACTGCTAGGGGTTTAAAATTTTGATGAGAGTGTGAAAAAAGCCTGAGGCAGCAGAGCTGCCTGAACTGCCCCCATGCACCGCTATTCTACAGGGCTCAGTCCCGGTTCCGGGACATCCGTAAGTGAGCCCAGAGACTTACCCCCACTCAACAACGTGTGACTCATAGTCCCAGTACTCCCGAGGTCTGTGTGTGTTCACATCCGTGTAAACTCTGGCCCTGCTCGGCACGGGTCCCGACATATCAGACAGGTTGGCAGGCGGAAGTGAGGAGATGTCTGAACGCAGAGGCTCCCCGAACCGCAAAGCTGGACAGAGGATAAAGGCCTCAGATTCTTCCACCTGCAGAGAGATAATAAACCAGAGGTTAAAATCTCATGGTACTATAAAAATACTTGAGTTAATCATTAAAAGCTGCTGCAAAGGAGAGGCTGGAGCCCAGCCACAGCCCTGGGATCATTTGTCAGAGCTTGGAAACAATTTCTCTGCCCCGCACAGGATGAGACCTCTTGGCCCCGACAGCAAAAGTAACACCCCCCCAACCTTGCAACTTTCAGCGAGTAGTTTCCAACTTATGGCTGCAAAGACAACTTTCCAAAAGGGAAGAAACACAACACGCTCCATATCTGCAGAGGGACTCCTTCCCTTCAGCTCCCGGGCGAAAGCAGCAGCCATGGGCTGTGGGCTCTCGCCCAGACAGGAAGAAATTTTGTGCCATCCCGTGTAACCAGAACACTTTGCTCGCTCCAGGTTGCACAACCATCACCTCTTGCAATGCCTGAGCAAACAGCGCTGCAAGCAGAGCTGACAGATCACCGAGGTCGCCTGGGCCACCTACATTAAGCATTTCCTCAAGTTTCCACTTCTAGAAGCACCAATTTTCATTTAAACCAGGACTCTGAGATTTACTTGCAATTTTAAAAAAGACGGAAGCCTTTCATGTGTTCACACACAAAGGTTTGTGTGGCTGCACTGAAAAACCCTCAAGCCCGACCTGATCCAGCATGGCTCTGCCCCTTCCACGCGCTGGACAACGCAGGTACTGAGCGAAGCATTTCTGTACAAAGCGAGGCTGGTCAGCCTGGGAGCACAGCTCTGGAGGGCAGCAGAGAAATCCAGACGCTGTGTCAGAGCACAGATCTTTGCAGTTTTAAGCACCCTCTCACCCGTATATTGCTGTAAAGGCTTCTATAGAACAGCTCAACGGCATTTCAACACAATTCCCTCCCGTTTCTTTCCCCACAAAATAAAAATTTCACTGCGTCCACCTGAAAGGAGCATTGAAACCTTATCCGAAGATTGCTGAAGTCTGAACATCATTTCGGGAATTTTCACAGCACAACACTTTTTTCCATTTCCACATTTTGCCGCTCCGTTCGTGCCCTCCTGCACAGACATCTCACCCCATCACCTCTCAACAGGTACCTTGGATGTACAACCCAGGGCCTGCTGGAAAGCGAGCGAGACTGACAGAGCCAGCAGCTGCTGGGGCTCCTCTCTGGGCCTGTGTAAGGGAAAAAGCAGCAGCGCGCTGTACCAGGCCATCAGGTCCCAGCACAGGCACCAGCATTCTCCAGAAGATGGAGGACATTTATGGTGATAAGCTCCATCCACACTAATTAGACTATCATGAGGTAAAGCCCACCCCACCTAACAGAGGCCAGAAAGGACACCAGCAAGCTCTCATCGAGGCCAGTCATCACGACTGTTCTGGGATTTAATGGCTTGAGGAGGCTCAGAAGACTTCATGGCAGAGCCAGGAGAGTTCTGCTGGGATGGGGCGCTGGTTCTGGCCACAGCTGTCTACAGTGAGGAGACTAAATCCAACTGTCCAAAAGACAGTGGCATCTGTGTTGGATTGCAATGCTTTACCCAAACACGAAAGAAAAATTCTGCTGCAGATGTTTCTCTGCCTCCTGCTCGTCCAAAGGGTTTACTAAGCACCTCCGCTTCTTCCCCCTTACAACATCATTTTAGCAAATCTGGAGTTTTACTAGTCAAAAGAACTCCAAAGAAAGTTCCTGTGGGTCAAAGACAAATACCCTCATTTCTGAATATTGAGGACAACAGTAACTTCCTACAATTTCACACCGAAGTATTGTCCTGCCTAAAACAACAGCGGTGCCTTTGCACCTCAAATCTTTCACCACCAGTGAAAGCTGACACACTTCTAAACGTTTCAATACAAGAACCCCTTTGTCAGCTTACAAAATAACCAAACAGGAAGGAAGCTGCACGGGGTCATGGAAGAGCATTGTTTGGTGCGCAGCGTGCGGCAGAGCGCCCTGCTCACAGAACGGGGCTCCATCAGCGGGCAATGCTGCAACATAAACGAATATAATTTATTTATTTGCTATGCTGATCTTACCCCTTTGCTGACAAACGGGCAACTGCCAGACTGCAAGAGGACGTAATAGCCCCGTTAATCAGAATTTAATTAGAAAGACCTAGAAACGTGCTCAGAGCCACTAGCTGAAGCTGTCAGGATACATCACACCGGAAGAAAATTCCAGAAGCAAACCCGTGTTCTATCAGCTCCATGTCTGCTGGAGCCTGCTGCAGCCTGCTGCAAGGACCTCAGGGAGAACCACGGCCTGTGAAGGTGGGGGAGGACCTGGGGACACGGTGTCCTCCCCGGTGTCACAGTTTGACCAGCAGCCGCTTCCGTGTTCAGAGAGACGCATACTAAAGGTCCCTTGGTGGCACGGATTAAGCCTCCTCAGGTGGTAGGGCCCTTGGCAGCGTGGGCTGTTTTCTGACCTACTGACACACAATCGGTGTTGACGGCAGCTCCAGGTAGACGGGGTTGTGGTAATCCAGCCCCAGGGTTAACAAGGGACACGACACTGCTCCAAAGTCCACAACGAGGGTGTGACAGGCTGCAGCCCAACAAAGGATGGACAGGGCGCTTCAGCCAGGTGCTCAGCTAGCGGAGAAATTGGAACTATTACTAAAAAACCACTCTATTCCTTGACAAAATGTTACTCCTCTAACAAACCCCACTTTCAGATGATTAGGCAGCAACCACCTAAGACCTCAAACCATTTATGTGGCATGATTCAGACACTCGGAAACTCAATATATATTCCTAAATGGTGCTGGGGCATTAACAGAGTGTGCAAGTTTACCACAACGCTCTTACTACAGTGAAATTTATTAGATTTCAAAGTTTAATCACCCTGTTTTAATTTCTGCTCTTTCCATGTGCTTCTGGCAGGAGATGCACTAGCTCTGCCCAACACTCCCGGTATAGGAATTAACTAAACCTGTATCTAAGATGACTTAGCAATTTGAATTTTTAAGCACAACCAAGAACACGCGACTGTTCCACCTCACCCAGCCTGACAAGGCCAGTTTCAGCACGGAAGAAAAACAATAAAAAAAAAGAAACATCAACCACATTCTCTAAAGATAGATCCGCTTTCACTGTGGGTATTTTTCGTCACGAGCTGTATGCTGTAACAGACGGCTGAGGGAAGGGCTTCTTCAGGAAATCATCGACTGGAGCTTCTAAGATCAGCACACAATGCCTGCTGACGGGGTGGGTATTGCCAACCGCTGTTCTTCACACAGGAAGAGGAGAGAGTGTGCACAGATAATTGGGTTTTAAAGCAAACAAAGTTACGTACGTACACCGACCGACCCTGCCTGAAAACTGCTCTCTTGCTCTGCCCAAAACAGCTCCGGAATTTGTACGTATTTTGCTTCTGCTGCCCCTAGGGAGGGATAATTTTGCAGAGGATCCAGCTCTGACAGAAGGGACTGACACGAATAGGGACAAATAATGGGGACAGGTGAGGCTGCAGAAAAGTCAGTTCAGTTTGCAGTTTCAAGGCAGAAAATGTAGAGTATGAGCAGCGACTACACCAAGGTGAGTGTCCTGAGTTTGTTCCAAAGGGTGAGTTCTATGCCTGCAGAATCCAAACGGTTTTAACTAATTTATTAAGTAGGATAATTTATATTGAGAGGGACTGCTAAAAGTAATCGAGTCAAAGGAGATCTAATTAGATCAGGTTGCCATGTGCAGTGTAGTCTTGAGAATCTCCAAAACCCACAACGCACCTGGGAAAATGGTCATTTCTCTGGTACAGAAGTGCTTAACTAGGAGGCATAACCATGAGATTTCAGGGGATGTACCAGAGCTCAGGGAGGGAGGAAGACAAAGCTCCCGGTTCCAGTCTGACACACGCTGCTCCGGGCTAAGGCTCTGCCTGCGCAAGGACAAAACCAGGAAGATGTTCCTGAACATCACCCACCAAACGAGCACCACGCAGAAGTTTCAGTGCTTGGTTTTCTCGCCTAGGCCTGCCCTTAAAAATGCCATTTAAGTATTAGCAGAGTGATGATTAGCTCATCTCTTACACGGTGTCCTTAATGAGAGTATCCCACAGGCCTCGGTTCACCCTGTGTATAAAAAAAAAAAACAAAACCAAACAAACCTCACACAGAGCAGGGCGCATTCTGTTTATAATCACGCCACAGGAGCGCCCGAGAGCCCCAGGCACAAGACAGAAACTCGTGCGACCACCATACAGGAATTTTAAATTGGAAGGTCTATTAACTAAAAGAGATCAGTTCTTAAAAGTTTGAATTATTCCAACAGGAGCCTGTTGTCTGAGCAGCTTGGCAAGCTAGACTTGGCGAACCTAAAGTTCAACAAAATGGTAAAAAGCCTCTCAATGTTCACTTTGAATTTGGTTTTTCAAACATTTCAACTTCAACCAGTGTCACAACTACCCTCCTTTTTAAAAAAGGGATTTGTATAACCCTCACAACAGGCTAATGGCAACAACAGCCCCTGCCCCGTGGACGGCTCACTCTCCGGTGACGTGTCCGTACCGCTCTCCGGTGACGTGTCCGTCCGTACAGCACTTATACCCAACTAGCACAAGAATTTCCGATGCCCTTTGTCCCTCCAGAGGTATCCACTTAGAGCAAGCAGCAACGAAACGCCGCTAAGAAATCCATGCAAGTGAGTTTCTGACAAACACACCTACTCAGCCTCTAGTAAAATCCACCTTTTAGTCAAGAGTAACTGAGCTACTGGAATCTTTTCTTTCTCCTTTTAAACGGGAACGATTTTGGCACAGACCTTCTCTCCAGAACACTAACCCAGCACCTCAACCCTAAGGAGTTGCACCAGTATGACGCAGCACACTCCCAGCAAGCTGGGAGCCAAGAGCTTCCCAGTAGACTGAGGTCCCGAGGAACCTGCTGGAGCTCTCCAAGTGATGACCTTTGTGGATGAGGTTTGGAGTATAAATAATCCACCCAAGAACACGAGCACTGCTCGACACTGGCCTCCCCAGGGATTGCTGCTAACGGCACAACTCGCCCTCAGCGTAAGCCGTGTGTTGCCAGGGAGCTCCCAGTTCACCCAGGCAAAGCGGAGTGACCTACGTTCAACACCATGTAAACACGGTTATTACCGAGGACCCCTCTGAACTCAATTCAGTTAGAGAGTAGTCCCACAAGAGTACGACAGGCCCTGAATCACACGAAGCCAAACTC
>JAVSBS010007398.1:0-69024 GCA_033124195.1 Coracias cyanogaster
AGCCTTCTCTTCTCCAGGCTGAACAGCCCCAACTCCCTCAGCCTGTCTTCATAGGAGAGATGCTCCATTCCCCTGATTTTGGTGGCTCTCCTCTGGACATGCTCCAATATGTCCACATCCTTCTTGTGCTGGGGGCTCCAGAACTGGACACAATACTCACCAGGTCTCACCAGGGCAGAATAGAGGGGCGAAATCATCTCTCTTGATCTGCTGGCCACAGTTCTTTTGATGCAGCCCAGGATGTGATTGGCCTTTTGGGCTACGATTGTACATTGGTGGCTCATATCCAGTTTTTAATCCACCAGCACCCCCAAGTCCCTTTCCACAGGGCTGCTCTCCAATATATTTTCTCCCAGCCTATACTGATCATGCTGGTTGCCCTGGTCTAGGTGCAGGACCCTGCACTTGGCCTTGTTGAACCTCATAAAGTTCATCTGGGCCCACCTCTCCAGCCTGTCCATGTCCCTCCGAACGGCCTCCCATCCCTCAGGCATATCAACAGCAACCCCCAGGTTGGCATCATCTGCAAACTTGCTGAGGGTGCCCTCAATGCCACTGTCAATATCATTAATGACGATATTAAACACTGGTCCCAGCACAGACCCCTGAGGGACACCACTCGTCACCTTCCTCCATCTGAACATTGAGCTGTTGACCATCACCCTCCGTATGCAACCAGTGAAAAATACCAGTGGTTAGGCACTGGAACAGACTGCCCAGGGAGGTGGTGGAGTCACCATCCCTGGAGGTGTTTAAAAAATGAGTGGATTTGACACTTGAGGCTATGGTCTTGTGGTTAGGAAGATGCTGGGATGAAGGTTGGACTTGATGATCCTCGAGGTCCTTTCCAACCATTATGATTCTACTGGCTAAAGTTTTGTTTTTCACTGATGTTCTGAAAGACATTTGTGATATATTATATAAATATATATAAATATTATGTTCTTAATTTTACAAGTAAGAATGACTGTATCTGGAGATCAAGACCCTTAGCTGATCAGGAGGAGTCCACTCTGGTGAAGCTGAAAGGAGGGCTGACCTGAGCTACTTCTGTGTTCCTTGTCTTGGATCTGTCTGGGACCCAGACAGGCTCTGGCTCCTAGAACAATTTGAATTGAAAGTATGGCTGGATGTCATCATTCAGGTGAGAATTTTCACACTGGAATTATTAAAATTTGACATTAGCACTTCTTCAACTTCTTCAACAGCCCCTCAATTAAAAAAAGAGAAAATTACTTTCTGATATGAATGTACATTTTTATAATGACCAATTCTGAATAAATCGGAGTCATGAGAAATGTTGGTTTGGGGTCAAACTTCACAACATCTCTTTAATTCCAATTCCAAAGAGTCACTTTTCAATCTTCCACAGTGCTTGGGATACTAAGGCATTGCGTAATTCACAAGCTGCATTTTGACAGACAGTACAGCTTATTACTTTTTTTCTTTTTCATTCTTTCAGACTATGCTCTGCCTTTGAAGGCAGAACCGGGAGGTTTTTCTGGTGATAACTTCAGCAGATTGTGTTAATTTTTTATTTTTTTTTTAAGATAAGTTTACCAACAGGATTTTCCTTAGCTGTTTTTCTGAATTAGTAAACTCAGTGTTTAATATCCATTAATCATCTATGTTTGTTAGAATGTAAGTGCAATAAACATCCTTTTATACGTTTATTTGTATGCTATCACTTAAACTCCCCATTTGTAGATTGTAGCTGGGTTATCCAGGGCTCTCTGCAGACCTATAACAAAGAAAAAAGTTTTTACTCCAGGGAATTTGCAATATACATGAAAGAGAAGATGAAATAACAGAGCAAGACAGACAATCATGTTTGGGGAAGAGAAGGAAGATAAAATAAGAAATGAACAGAACTGAGAAGAAAAGAAAAAGTCACTGATGATTCCTGATAAAACAGGAAACATAAATATTAAAGTATGATATCTGATTTAAAAAATGTTCTTAGGTGTACAGATGTTAGAAAAAAGTCATAATTAATAGTATTTACTTCAATTATTTCTAATTAATTCCATATCTTTCTTAACACTTCAGGGAATGAGACTCACTGACTATATACTTTTTGGGCTGTTTTATATTTCACTGAGAATCCTGATGGCCTTTGGCTTCAGGGTCTTTGGCTTATCTGGTCTGCTTCTCAGTTTTATTGGTAGCGTTCTCTGTGGGCAGTTATTTCATTAGTCACTTTGTGTAATAAGTAACTGATTTGGAGAACTGATCATTCATGCTCTAATTACAGAGATGTTTACAAGTCAGTCGTATTATTTTTATATTACATGGAGAATGTGCTCTTGGTAGGTATTCTACATAATTGCTAATGCTTCATAGTTATGTTCTAGATTTTCTTTCTTTTTCCGCTGTATCTTATTTTCGTCTCCCAACAATCAAGTTTCAAAACATGCCTCCTCCATTAAGAAGGACAAATCTTGTCCAAAGCTATTTTTTAGCTTTAAGAAAGGTTCCATTTTCCTGCTGTTTCATGTTTTGAACTGGAAAATTTGGATGTTTGAATTTTTTCTTATTCTTTAGCTTTCCTATATTAATACTTACATCTTTAGTCATATGCCCTCCACATAGAGATTTATGAAAGCCTTGCAACTTTACAGAAAAATATGTAAAAATAAATACACAAAAATTAATTCCTATTTCAAGATTGTAATGGTTTTTGTTCTTGGCAATTTGTCATTTTAGACTCTTATAGAAATACTAAAACTTTGCATCGTGAGGTTCTCAGATTCCCTCAACACCTGTTTTAAGGGCATGCAGTTCTGCTGATGAATGTCCCTTGCTTTAAGTAGTGATATGTCATTAATCACATTAAGAAATAGACCTAACAAACCATAAATTAGAAGTAAGACTGTGTTACTAGCTCTCCTTTTGAGTAAAAATTAAATAGTCTATTAACATCTCTGCATTTGAGATAAAGGAACATCTGGATGTTATTGCCCTGATAGGTCCTTTTTCAAAGCCATGCTCCCCATCACAGTGGCAATTCAGTCTTTGCTCTGAACCAGGGAATGGTGACAGAATTCATCCCTAGGTCTGTGCAGGTGCTTGTATGAGCTTTCTCTGAAGATTGTGGTCCATACTGCATACTGTGCTAGTCGCTGTTGGAGCACAGGCAAACTACTAAAATCTAATCCTGATTTATTCTTTCTGTGAATAGAATTAGAAAAGTATTGGGCATTATATTCTGGAGCACTCTGGGAATGATATCAACAACTGGAGCTCTTTCTTTCAACTGTTATGTTGAAATTGTGATTATCAGAAGCTGCACTATTTATAAAAAGGTAAGTTACTGCAAGTAAGAGATACAATTAGCATAATCTTTCTTTAAAAGATACGCATGGCGTTAAAGTTTTAAAGAAAATCTTAGCTGAAATCATCTTTCTGTTTTACTAAAGCTCATTTCTGTTCCATATCATTTTGTCAGAACAGGACAAACTTGGTGTTAGAATAGCCTTTCAGTTCATATAGTTTTCATATATCTGTAAGAATGACATTGAGTTCCTCAGATTTCATACAGATTTTTCATTTGTGCTCTCAGAATTTTTTTAACCACAGTTTTGAGCACACAAGATTGATGAGAAACTATTCTCTCTGTTACTGAACACTGAACATAGGTGAGCATCTACCACTTAAGCAGATGCATGCAAAAGGAAGAAGACACATTTTGATTTCGGTCTTAGTGCAGTGAAAGCGGAAGAGGAGATGGTTGTTTCTCTAACTTATGATTGAGTAATGAAATACTTTTATTATTTCAGTTTTACCTACCTCAGTCCAGACATATCCAGTCAAGATGTTATCATAGGATCATAGACTAATATAGGCATGAAGGTACCACTGAAACTCATCTGGTCCCATCCTTGCCCAGAGCAGGGTACATGTAGAGCAGGGCCATGACTTGTCAACTTTTTAATATTTCCAAACACAGAGATTTCACGGACTCTCTGGGCCCCTGTTCCGATATTTGACCACTGTCACTGTGAAACTTATTTTTCACACTATCTGAATGGAGTATTCCATGTTACAGCTGGTGTCTGTTGCTTTTCATCCAGCCACTATTTATCTCCTAAAGGAGTCTGACTCCATGTTCTACCCTCCTGTTAGGTAGCTGAAGGTAACATTAAAATCTTCCCCTTGTCCTGTTCTTAAGGCTGAACAACCCAGTTCTCTCTGTGTACATTGTGCTCCTGTTTACTAATGATCTTGATGACCTTCTACTGGACTACCTCTAGTTTATCCATGTCTGTCTTGTGCTGGGAAGGCCCACACTGGACACAGTACTCCTGGTTCAATCTTGCGAGAGCTGAGTAGAGGGGAAAAAATAATTTCTCTTAAGTTTTTGGCTATGCTTTTGTTAATACAGCCCAGGATGCATTTGACCTTTAGTTCAAGAGCACACTACCTGACCCCCAGGTTGTTTTCTGCATGTTGGAAATTTGTTCAGGACCTAATATATCTCATTTTTTAAAATGCCAACCATCTGCAACACTTCTTCACTTTGAATGGCCTTCTAAAGCTATTCTAGAAAGTCAGGCCCTACATTTTTACAATCCTTATTTGCCAGTAGAAGCAAAAAGACAGAAAGATCACATTCAATTAAAAAAAGAAAAGTAACTAAAACCACAACAGTCACTCTTCACCTGTAACTGAAAATATCTTTACTTTTGGCTGTTACAATGTCTAAAGCCTTTTATTCACGTGTGTGCCGCCTCTCCTTTGGCATGTGAAAATTCTCCTTCATTTATGCACACGTAATGAGAATTAAATAGAGGCTTTTTGAAGCTCTGGAGTCTGCATGAACCAGTGCAGGTAGAAATGTGAACTGTTGGTAATATTCATGTTTATATTTCAGACTCAGCAGCAGTAAAAATTTTGTTCTTCATACACCCTTCAGACAAACTGTGAAAGGCCAAAACAAGTCATAGATGTGTTAAATGATGTTTTATCTTTAAGCTTCTTAACTTTTTTTTTTTTTTAAACTAACAGGTCAGATTCTCTACAGGTGAAATTGCACCTGAGGCCACACATCCTCTATTGGGTCGTGTATTAAGGAGGCATCGTGGCATAACAGAGTAGCAAGGAGTCTTTGGGCACTGCTGACACTGCTTCTTGTGCTTGTCCTTTCCAAGACACGTGTACTGCTCTGCTACATCAGGGAAGTGCATGAGTTGCCAGGGAATTGATCATGAGGGCTGAGCAACACTTGATGGGCCTCTGTGTTTAAAGGCATATTTGAACTCCTCCTTGCTTTCCCTTCGATAAACTTACACCTCACATACAGGATTATGTGGTAGAGAAGAGCAAGGAGAGACTCCAACGCCTTCCCTCCTATTTCAGTGCTCAAAAGGGAGGATTTGAGTCTTTCACTGTGAATTGGTCAAATCATGCAGTGGTAAAATTCGAGTTTATAAATCGTTTTGTGTCTGTTTATGATAGATATGCTATAAAAAGCATATCACCATGGTATCCCAGCTCTTTCCAATTAGAGAGAACGATTTCTACCATTTACTTAGCAACTTTGACAACAGCCTCCAGCAGCAGTAGAACAATTTGACTGCCTGGCATTTTACAAGGTAAACTCTTCACCACCGTCTGTTTTTTCTTGCCCTGTTGCTTGTGAAGACTCAAAGTTACTGCTTCTTCAGCCACTGAGGCTGGTGGTGTTACACTCATTCGAGCTATGGATCACTGGGTACACTTTGTATCTTTACATGCCAGTTTGAGAAAAATCAATTTTAGACTTGAAGAGATGAAACTAGTGTTGCAGAAGATCAGTGTGCATTTCCAGGTGCTGCAGGGCACGAGCATCTTGATGGGCATTCAATAAAACATGACACAGGTATTGTGCAAAATCGCTTACTCTTATGCTGAGAGATCTTCTGAAAAAAATTACAGCATAAATCAGAATACTTTGAAGAAGCAAAAGTCACACTAACTACAGTAAACACTTCTACATTATTCACAGTCTTAGCATCAGAAACAATTTGTGTTACTAGCTATAAGTTACTGTACACCAATAAATGTTGTAGGTACAATAGAAAAATCGGATAATATTTAATATATAGAGTAACATTACCATGTACCTGATGCTGAGGAAAGAAACAGATTGTGCATAGTGGGTAGAAGTATTTAGAATACTTCTGTCCAGTTAGAGCTTGATGGCCACCTAACCTGGAGATAATGTCAAAACAGCAGTGTTATTCTCTACCTTTTTCTTCATTTATGTTTGTGATGGGCTGACTCTGGCTGGACACCAGGTGCCCACCAAAGCTGATCTTTCACTGCCCTCCTCAGCTGGACAGGGGAGAGAAAATATGACAAAAGGCTTGTGGGTCGAGATAAGGACCGTTTTTATACATCTAGAAAGGCTGAGAAGTGGATCATTTACTTTGTTTTCCGTGCTACATTTCTACTCAGAAAAATTCCCTTTTTAATTTTCTTTTTGTAATTTAGAAATGGATATACTCTTTCCTTTTTTGAAGGACTGGGATTGCACTTCCATGGGATATTAACTGTGCTTTCGGTGAGCACAGAGCAGACATGCTGAGTCTTGATAAGACATTCTGCTGAACTCATATAAATGTTCTCTGCCAGATCATATTTATTAACATTTTTGAAAGAATAACTTTGTCTCAGAAGAGCTTATGCTAAATCAGGTATCATCTGTTTGTGAAAATCTTAGTTCATGCTAGGTCAGGTGTTGTCTATTCTCCTGCAGCTCATAAATCAGGTTTGTTCTGGTATAAAGAATAAACCAGTATGTATATATTATTGTGCATTGAGGCTAACTTGATGCAGGTGTATTCTTCTGTCTGGCGTCATACCAGCTTGAAGCAACTACTGCTCCTGCAGCCCTTCTTCCTCTTTATGTCAATATTCCCTGTAGAAGGTAGTCCTTTTTCTAATCTGATGGATTTTCTCATCTGTATGCTTCTTAACTGAATGACCCAAGTTAACAAATAGAGCATACAGAGTGGAATTTTACTCATCAAACTGATTGGAACTGCAACAAGTTAGGAATTGCTTATACAAGCAGCTCTGCTGGGAGATTAGAGGAGGCAGTAACCTCTAACTACTGCAACAGACTGAAGGTGATAATTATTTCACCAGTGTTGCTCTAGCTGAGAAGGATGTATGAAAACAGCTTAAATGATAAAAAGGGTCCTGTATATATGGATGCTGTATAAATACCGGTTGGAGCACTCACTCCATTTCCCAGTGGAAGCATTAAATATGCAGCCAACTGCAGAGTCATGAGCAAAACCAAAAGAACGAAAGGAGACTTATCTAAGGTCTTATTCCATATATTTTTTTGTAGTATGCGTTTCCAGAAAATACTGTTGAACATGTAGAAATTATTTTGAAATGCACCCTGCATTCTTCCTATAACAAACATAGATTTGTGCAGAGACAGTTAAAACTTGCCTAGTCATACCAGCTTTGTGATCTATTTTGAAAGAAAAAGGCATGTGAGAATTCACTTTCAAATATCAATTTTGTAGAAACAGCTGGATAAAGCAGCTGTAAAACAAGGCTGATTTAAGAAATTCCAAGAATGTAAGTAACTCAACTTGATCATAAACCTCATCTTCACTGAAATATGAAAAACAAACAAGGAGGCTTGAACTGCTTCATTAAGAAAAGTCAAGGTTTTTTTTTTCTTTTTGTTTCCTTTAAAAACCACAGCTGGTGATGGTGGCAATGTTTTTGTGACAAATGATTTTGACATTTACATATTTTACTTAATGCTAGTGGACATTTCTAATTTATTGTAATGATTTATGACTGAAAAAGCCTACCAGTGTTTAAACTTTGATATTGTTTCTGTAATGCTGGCAAAGACTTTCTAAACAATAAAGTTCTCCTTCTGTGTTTTAGTATTTCTGTAGTACATTTTAGATAATATTTTCTTTTGTTCCTACAGGGAAAAATTTCTCAGTGACAACACCTCCACTTTATCCTCCTTTTCTGAGCATACCTTTGAGCACAAATTACTAATTTTTGTTATATTCTAATGCTGTGATACTGCAGTTACTTGTATCACCGTGTTTGCAGTGCATCAGGAACCATCTAATTATACTTTCAGCTCATTATTATAGTCTCTCATGCTCATCTGGCTTTATCCATAGTGGGAGATCCCTGTGTTTGAACTCAGTCTCAATGAACTTGGTAGAAGAGCTCATTGATGCCGCACTAACCCACACGCAGTAAGTGTTAAGATGAACACCAAATTTCAGCGCTGACGCTGGGATGCTGATTGCCTGCATTCCCTCTATGTGCATAAAGGCAGACAGCTCCAGAATGTGATTCAGCCTGCCAAACGATAGCTAATCTTCTCCAGATGTCTTTGTAGGAGGCCTAGGGAGATCACACACCTAACAGACAGCTTAGCACGGTGCGTGAATTACAAGTGCAGTGTTACGTGCAAACCGGTAAGCAAGCCAGAGACCTCTGTGTTTCATTTCCTCCCTCTGCACTTGGCACGTTCTTATTGATTTCAGGGTTCAAAATATTGTCAGGCTATCCAGTCTTGGTTCAAATTAGCTTTTACTGGGGGCTAGGCTTATGCAGACAGCATATAGTCAATCTATTTCTTTTCACAGTGAAGGACTCTGAAAAAAGAATCACTTTATCTTGGATGGGGGTGCTGTTGTTCCATTTTTTATTAAAAAGGTGGCTATCAGAAGGCTGGTTGATAGATTAGGACACTAGAAAAGTAAAAGGAGTTTAGGACAATGTAAGACCAAATCCATTCATGGAAATCACTGTTGTGAGGTGGATCGATGGGATGAGTTTTCAAAAAAGCAGTGCTAGAGTGATAGGCCAAAGCTTTGCTGATATTGTCCATCTGTTATAGGCCAGAATCAGTGAACCATTTTTATGTTGTAGTTTCCTATAGTGAACAGTGTTTCCTGTTGGAATTTGAGCTCTTTTGTTTCCATTTTACTTAATGAAGAAATCAGCTGTGTTTAAAGAGAAAAATTCCTACTTCTTCTGTTCAAAATGAACCTCACTGTTCAAAAACGGAGTGGAACAATTTCCTGGAAATCCTCACTGTGTTTCTGTTTGATTAACTGTCAAACTATAAAATTTATTTGCTGAAATTACGGCTGTAGAAACAGACTTGTGTGAGCCCTACCATGTAATTCCAGACTGTTACCATGCTGTTCAAGAATTGTTCTTCCTTATAGGTTGGCTTTTCTGACCGTATGACCATATGCTTAGAAGTTCATTTTCAGGAGCTGAACCAGTTGATAGGAATAGATTGTATTCATCTTATCTCCACCATTACATTTTAAAAAAACAAAACTCAATATTAATTGTTGAGATTTTCCTAACTGGCTATCACCTTGAAGGGAGTGTGCTGGAGCACTATGGAAGAATGCTTCATCCATAGTCTATTTTTCCTTGCTTTTTATTTATTTTGTATGTTGAGAGTAATGCTTAGAATACCATTACTGCTCATTACCTTGCTTAGGACTTAACTGTTTCCACTAAATGGCAGAATCTTTTTTTGGGACAAAAATATCCTTTTCCTCTTGGTTTGATGTTTCTAAACTCAACAGATGCATCACATGCCATTTTCTTTTCTGCTGTTCCTATGATATACTTCCTATACAAAGCTAAAAATATCTGTGCTTTCAATTATAGGTAATTTCAATATTAATTTGTGGAAAATTTTCTTTAAAGAGTGTCTCTAAAGCAACTCCATCCCATTGCCTTCCATACAAAGGAAAAGTAAAAACACAGGGTTTTTTTTCTGACTTCCTATTCTTACTGCCTCACATGAAAAGCAGATTTTTTTCATCCTCTGATTCTGCCCTGTATGACTGCATTGTAGGACATCTTTGAAAAAGCTACTCTAGGCAGCTAACAAGTATAAGGAACTACGAACTCATAAATTAATTAGATAATCTGCTTCCTTGACTCAGCTTGTTCCAGTGATATTCTACTCTGATTTTAGTAGTGCTCTTTTTTTAAAATCCCATCAGCTTGTTTTGACTTACAGTGGCTATTCAGAAGGATCTGTAACTTTTGCTGTTAATGACCAACTGTGCACTCCATAACTGTAATGATTGCCATTTCTTCTGTTAAATCCTGGGGTAAAGGTATTTATGTTTATTTGAATGATAGGTATTTATTTTAAATATTGACTGGAAAGGCAGTAGATCATGAAAGGTCAGAAGTCCAGAAATGTGAGCTCAGTGTATTTTATTCCAGCTTAGCGCCATTCATTACACCTGCTATTTTTCCTGTTCTGTAAACAGTAAATGTATCAGGCACTGAACCACAACCAAATCCAGTCTGTATGTGTAGCCTATACACCTTTACAAGGAGTATACCAACTTGTCAGAAATTTATTAAAATCATCATCTCGGAGTGTTTTACTGAAATTGTTTGGACACGTCAGTGTAAGAAGCAGCAGAAGGACACAAGAAAATCGTAAGTTAATTTCTTGCACTTAGAAACCTCAACTGAAATATCAAAAGAAAGAATGTTCATCTTTCATTCTATACTTCTGGCACTTCTCACAGGTATACATTATTTTCATGTGGTACAACAGAAGACCTTTTTGGGACATGAAAAATTGTGAGAAAAACAATGCTCTAACATTAAACAACTTTGTTAATACGGATATTCTGTGTTTTAGATGGTGCTACCTTCAAAACATGATGTTTTGGAAGACAAGGTACAACCAGAATTTAGAATGAATGTGAGACATTATTATTTGGGGATGGATACTTCACTGACAATTTGGAATTAGTCCTTATTCAAATTGAATTTCCTATGAGAAAGCTTAAGGCCATCAGCCTATTATTACACACCAAAACTCACTGTTTCTCATTTCAGCTTTTTTTGTTTGTTTATTTGTTAGGGTTTTTTTAAACCTGAAAAAAGTGTGATGAACTATTGCACTTGTAAAAAAAGCCTGCAAAAACATTGCAGATTGATAGTCATGCTTTATTTGGAAGGAAGAAGAGCTTTAGTGCAGTTTGTGTTTTCTAATATTTTTTTTTCCCTAATATACATCAGTTCTCATTCTTGTCACCTTTTATTTTGTCACTTTCTGGTTCTGTTGCTATGTTATGGTGTATGTTATAATTCTTTGTTCAAATCTACATTGAATTAAGGTAGTGTGAAAGCACCAGTGGTAGTGGTATGGGACTTGCAATTGGCTTAGGTGCCTGTGTTAACCAGCTGCTCTCTATAGACCCTCTAATATTGCACTTGCCACAAATTGTTTCCATGGCAAAATCCTTGAAATCTGAAGGGAAAGTCTAGTGGCTATGACCAAGGATGCCATGTTTGACAGTGGTAGTTTGCCTTCAGCAGGATGGGGGGGCAAGCAGAGGAGCAGGATGAAACAGAGCAGATACGGGATTTTCTCTGAAACAAGGGATGCAAGAGGACAGAAACTGCAGGGCTATTTTCAGTTTGGAGCATTAAGTGAAGCCCAAGCTTATATAGACAATGTAGATCTGGAAGAGCATAATAAGCGGGACAGAACCACAGCTTCTTTGTGCCTATGTCAAGCCTTAACACAGTCACCTGGGACATCACAAGAGTGGTGGTGCTTCAGTTGGGTCAGATTTCGCGGTGTTTATCTGGCATTTCTTGATTCTCTTCAGGTTTCACTCTGCTGACCACTGACTGGGGTCCGCAGCTATGCTAGTATCTGTTCTGTATCAGTGACAGCTTCCTTATCTCTGAATCTCCATTTTGTATGTGCAGAATTGCTTTCCTCCCTTCTGCTCTTTAAAATACTGAGGAAACTTATTTGCTTATTTTGCCAAAAAAGGCTTTTGAGGGAACAGCCGGGACTACCAAAAAGAAGAGATACTAATTAAGCTAATCACACATTAATAAATTGCTTTTCTAGAGGTACATTGTAAAAATGAATCATCTTCCCAGTGACATGCAAATGAGTACAGGTTATTATTTGGAAAACCATAGTAAAGCTTGTAGCCTCTGTCTCATTAAGATATTTTGGTATAGAACCATAGTAATCAGTGTTGCCTGGAGCTTAAACAGATGCCCAGTATTATGAATAAGGTTATATTCATGCATATATTTTGAAAGAAAACTGAAGAGAATAGGACATAACAAGATTCTACATCCAAGCAGTTCTTGTGAGTAGGTTGGTAGGTTACGAGAATGACACTGTTGACCTCTTTCCTTTTTTGTAAACAATACTTTCAGGAATAAAGTCCACACTAACCAACAGAAATCCATCTGATAGGTATTATTCTAAATATGCTACTCAGTCATGGTAAAAGCTCCTCTTAAGTAAATTCAGTGCTACATTTTTCCTCCTGATGGTGATATCATTAGGATTTTGCTTGAATTTCAAATGTTAAGTATACTATTGATACAATAACACAAAATGATTAATGGCCTATCCTGGGAAATCTGTCATGCCAATAAAACTGGGTTTTAATAGCACTGTTGCTATTCCCCAGTTGAAAGAATTTCAGGAGTAAGTTAAGACAAAACCTATTTTTCATTATAGAAATTCCTCAGCAGTTCTCTACCTGAGTGCAAATGACAGAATGGGCTCAGTAACTACACAGAGGGTTATTGTCACTCTGCTCCCATTTCCTCATTCCTTATCAGGGAAGAGGCAGTACAAAAAAAATGCTGTTTGGAGTTCCTTTCCTATACCTCCCACAAATTCACTAACCAAACTAAATTCTGTTGCAAAAAAAGGGCTGGAAATATCACTGACTTCAAGCTATTGCAATTTTTTTTTCCTTTGCATTTGTTGATGGACACAACAGTAGGAGATTCTGGGTTCCTTTATTCCACCTCCTCAACTTTTCTTAACTTTAATTCTTTTTCTTCAGGAAATCTACCCTGAAGGTATGTATTAGGGTACCATGGGCTTTATTTAGAAGGGAGGTTTACTGAATGACACTTGAAAAATTTAGGTAAAGCAACCTAAGTTAGTAAAGCCCAGTGTTTTTTTGTTTTATTATTATTTTTTCTTTTTTTTCCCTCACCTCAAAGTGCTAATGGACTCATGCTTCTGTAGACACGTAAATACTGACACTGCCATAGCCTGGAGTTAACTGGTGGGGTTTCTGAAGCATATGTCTTGGTTCAAATTAGTGCACTAACTTGTGATATGCCACATGAATTGTTTTGCTCTGCATCGTAGGAGATTTTATCTGTTCTAGGTTCATAGATGCAAACATTCCAGTTCAGTACACTGAAATAACACTGGTTTAGTGCACTCCCTTCTATCAGCGGTATCTCTTTTATCTGAAAATTAGTCATAGATTCAATTGAAGGTGATGACACCTTCCAGTTATTGCATTACTAGAATGCTAATTTCTTCAGGCATAGTTTGTGCCTGTCAGAAGGCAGGTGCAGCCTGGTGAAGAGAGAATAGTTGATAAAAATGAAAACCAGAACAAAAACCTCAAAATCTCTGGAAATGTTATTGCTGAAAAGCTTCAAAATTATGATACTCCAATTGATTGCATGAAATTTCCAGCTGGTAAAAGCTGAACTTGATTCCTCCTTTAATCACTCTGAACACATAATACACATCTAAAATTAAAGGTCATCCACTCACCCAGGGCCCTACAAATGTGCTGTGACATTAAAAGGTTTACAATTAAAATATACGAGGGCTGGAAAGTAGCAGCAGGGCCCAGAGGGTTAAAGGGAGCAGTACCCTTTCTGGTTAAATGAATATTTTCCATTTTGTGTTGGGGCACAGCACAGGTGACTGCTCCCTGAGGGAGATGAACCGAGTGTGGTACCACAGTCAGGGCCCCATCTTGCAGTCTCCAAGCAAGGTGAGCGGGCATGCCTGGGGATGGCAGTCAGGTCTGACCAACCATCCATGAGCTCAAGCTGGGCACACACGTCTGTGAATCAGGGACAAGATCAGGTTCAGTGACATTGACCAAGGTCGGATGTATCTCAGTGACTGCCAGCGAAGTGGTGAGGTAGGTCCGAGGTGAGGCTGGGAAGCCCGTCCTTGTCTTGGTCCAGGTTTGGATCAGTTGAGCCCATGGCCAGGCACATCCCCAGCTGTGACACAGCTGGTGCTGTAATTCAGGCTGGAGCCAGGCAGGAGAGCGTCAACTTAAAAATAATTCCCACAGGAAGGGTTAGGGGGGTCAGCCCTGGCTCAGGCCTCCCAACAGAGCTGTCTGGGGAAGGGCGCAGCCCGCAGCTGCCCTATGGATGAGCTGCCCCTGAGCCCTGGCAACAGGAGCTCCAGGAAGGGAGGAGCTCTTAAGGCCATTACACTAAGATGCATTAATGTTTAGGAGAAATCTGGCTATTTCTCTACTTAAAATGATTTCTTTACCAGCAGAGCAGAGACGCTCTTTTTCTTTACATTTCTGTCACAAAACAATTGGTATGTCATGTTGCATTATGTCATATCTTATGGTGAAACACAAACTGACATTCTGTATCCGAAAGGTATTTGAACATATCATGTCAGAAACTGAAGCAAAAAATACATACTCTTGCTCTCTCTGTCTTGGCAGAAGTTCTTGTTTTCCACTCTTGTTTTAATTCCCCTGAATTGCCAATTAAAAAAAAAAAAAAAAATCGCTGCGAAGACAGGTGCCCAGTTCTCCTACCTGTGCACAATGCCTCTCTAATTTTTCCTTCTCTCCTTGAGAAAAAGCAAGAAAGCAATGAAAGCAAAAGAAAATCTACCAGGTGAGTAAATTTTCTAAAAATGTAAAAAAAAAAAAAAAAGGAAAAAGCCCCAAACACAAAAACCACCTGTGAGACATGATCACCTGATGAAAGATTGAAGTAAATGGAAAATTTAAATTTAAAATAACAAGGCATCAAAATAAATCAGTGAATAAGAAACCATAGAAACTTTATATCAGTCATCATCACTTTATAGGATGCTACATGTGAAAGATTAAAATTAAGGGACTGGCAGTAAATACAGGCCAGGCTTCTTTTTATATTTACTTAATTTTTTTTACAAAGAGGAATCCAGGGCAATATATACTGTCTCAGTGTGATGGTCTTAAGAACCAGCCCATGGTGTTCTGTTGCTCTTGGTGAACCTGATTATATGTGCCCCTGACCTCTACTGGTATATCTTACCCATTTTATGTAATCATTCAGTCATTTAAATATGTACTTTGTCATTGATGCTGTTCTGGAAACTGTAAAAAAGGAAATATAATCTCATTTGTATTCATTCTTCATTCCCACAGCTCTCTGATACTCATTCTCTTTTCTGCAACGACTGTACAATTCCTTCTCTTTTCTGTCTTCCTTCCTTGATTCTGTTCTTTCCTTTTACATCTTTTTGGCACATTGCACTTTTTCCTTACTTTTGACCTTCCCCCATTCTTTTTTTCTCCAGTCAGCTTACAGCCTTTATTCTTTTTCCATATTACTTTACACCTTTTCTTATAAGTGTTTTCTTCTCTTGCTCAGGAGTAGAAACTTCAATTTTGCTGGAAAGGACTTTCAAAAAGATGTTGCATCTCCAGTATTCTTCTGCCATGGTTGTTACCCGAGGTAAGACTGCTTCTGGCAGGCATTAATATTTACACAGTTAGTTTACGAATCTAAAGATTGATTTAGCTGAAGAGGAACGAATGGAAAGATTGATTTAGCAGGGAACAGTTGAACCATGGGAAGGGTAAGGTCTACGTCCCTAAGATTTACAAATCTAAAAGCCATTCTGAGATGAACAGCTTTTAGAAGAGCAACATCCAGTTACTGAAAATCATTAAATGTCCAAAGTCCAAAACAACTCTGAAACTTAATTTTCACAGGTTCTGAAAATGATCTTTAATGGTTAAAAACATTCTCCAAACTTGTTTAGCATCACATCCCTTCTCTTAAAAATGTATAAAGTCTAAAGATATCAAATTACAGTAGTTTTCTTAGGTAGCCAGGTGATAAACATACTATTTACTAAGATCACACAGCTGCACAATGTCCCTCAGAAACTGTGTGACACTGCTATTTCACAAACTTCTGCAAACTAAAAATTTTGACTGTGCTCTCATTTGCCAGTTGTCAGGGTTACATATATGTATATGCTGGTGTCTTTCATACGTATAGCAGCTATTTTTCTGCTATTTTTATCTAGGTTACAAAGCAGTTTGAAGTGTGTATTGATCCCTTTGGAATTACCAAAATGTGCACACTTTTTTTTTTTTTTTTTAGCCTAATAGAAATTTGTTGGGTGTCTTAAGGAAACTGCATGTTTAAACTACTCTTAATCCACAGTACATCCATGCTGTATGTATCCAGAAGGTGCCAGTCCTGCAACTTCCCAGAGTGTTTCTCTCGGAATGGATTTTATTCTTACTTTTCATTGTATACACTTCTGCCAGTATGAAGTAAGTTGCTTTTAAGAGCTAAATTGTTCATTGCAAACTATTTTATACTCTTAAATTCAGTGTTCACATTAACTATATTTTACTCTATATTATTTAATAAATCCCAAAAAGGAGAGCTTGTGAGTCTTACGGGTTCTTTGCTGATCTTATCAATAAAGTGATATTACCTCTGCTACATCCACCTACGTTTCAGCTATGTAACTGTGGCACTTCAATATTTGTCCTAGACAAATATTCTCTGGCAAAACTCGATGCAGCAGTTTAAGCTGATGGTAACCCCAGCATTCTGGCCTTCCTCTCCACTGAGAGCAGTGGTGATTGAAGTGGAGGTGAGTATGAGCCCCACCTGATATGTTAGTTAAGCACTGAGAGATGGCATTTCGTGTCCTTTATCTAACAACAGTTAGTTGAGTAAGTAATAAAATGTAGAACCAAGTAAAAGTAATTTCTCTGTCAATCATTACCTTTGTGATTTCCTTTGCTGTTTGACATTTTTATTGCATTTTCTATGCCCTTTCTTACAACAGCATACCATATCTTAAGCTATTGCTACTCTTGCTGTTCTCCTCATTTTCCTTTTTCAGAAATTATTGTTTGGCACTGAGTACCTTCTACATACTAACCCCAAATATTTTTCAAGATCAAACCATGTAATGCAGATTTAGTTTCCACACGGACACTTCAAATGGTAATCAACACATAGCTAGTAATAACACATAATTACACCTGTAATCAACACATAGCTATTACTAACTTCAAAAAAATGTTCCTGTTATAAGTGAAACGTGGAAAAACACTATTTGATGTCCTTATACAATTAAGAACTTTTACCTGTCCCAGCTGCAGAACTACTACACTTCTAGACCATCTAGTAGAAAGTAATATTTTTGAATAAAATGTGACATTCAGAGGTTGGATTGCTGTGTATCTTATGCACAATAAGTTATACAATGGAAGCATTACAGCTGCATCTTAGGCAGAGGATTTAACATATTTACTGCCTTTCTCACAAGGAAAAGAAGAACAGACTGAATGAGTTTCTCACGCAAACTTAGTATTCAAGAATAAGACACATTCTTGTTCTGGCAACTATGAAGCAGTGAGAGGGAAGACGTCTGAGAACTGTACCTTGTAGTAGTCAAGGACTTTGTTTTCTTTTTGTGTTGTTTATTAGTTTTGTGTTAGAAAAATAAATTGAACTTGAGGGTAAGGCTGGATATGTACTTGTGGAATCTGTGCACAGATACGCCCTCTTACCTGCAAATTTCATTTTACTATAAAACAGGTAAAACAGACTACTTTCCTTGAACTACTAAACTCTCCAGACTATATGAGTGAGACCTTCCTAACCCAATCACATTATTTTTGTATTTCTGTGCTTCATATTTGTTGTATGTATTGTGTATTTGGATGCTTCTCATCGGTTTAGGGCTAAAAGTGTAACTTGTGTAACAAAGGCTCATTATAAAAAAAGAAAAATCAGAAGCAACACACAGTGTGCAATTAAAAAGTGTAAGACTGCAAGGTAGTTCTGTTTTCAAGAGGTTGCTTACTCAACAACCCATCATATAAAGTGGTACATAGCTGCTGCACGTCTCCAATGTGTGTAATATACAAATCATAAAAATACACATTATGGAAAACAAAGAGGCACTTACTCAAGATGGAAATATACAGGAGAAGTCACTGGAGAGAAAAAAACAAAGGGCCTGTGTGCACATTCCCTTGATTTTGAATAAAATTGTGAAACCAGGAAGAGGATAAGAAGAGAACTTGCAACAGGTACCTGTATGCACTGAATATTATGGTTCCGTATACACTCATTTAATTCCAGAGAAATTGTTGCAGAGAATGATAGAAAAATCAGACGGCAGACTTGACTGTAGAATAGAAAAGAGAGCATTGGTTCTACTCAAACATTGAAGGAAATTCAGTGTTAATGAACCATTTTCTAGTATCATACAGTGCTCTTTTACCAAACTTTGGTACTTCCTTGGTACTTACTTCTTGGATAAAATTTGGTGGTACCTTGATACTTATTTTTTAGCATATGAAAACATCTGTATGCCAGTGCTGTACAGCTGTGTACACTTTACTGAGCCATGCTGCAGAACCTAGCGCATCCTCTAAGCAATTTCTGAGTACTGAGAGGTAAGTAATGAAGCCTGGTAAATCTTTTTTGGGGAGAGGGAAACCCCAAAAAACCAAACCAAAACAAACCCTGCAAAGCCCTGCCAAATTACTGTTTAGTCCTGTATCTCTTTATTCTAAATTAATTACTCTCCTGGCCAAGTTTTGGAATAGAGCGTGGGGTATAAATGGTGTATATGGCCCACAGTGGTTTTCAAAAGCGTCCTGAACATCACTAAAGAATCAGTACTACCAGGAGTAGGTAGTCATCTGAGCACACCATATTTGATTGCTTTTTCCAATTGCAAAATCTGTGGTCTTTATCAATATTCAGAGAGTCAAACCATTCCCCCCCAAAAGATTAACAGAATCCCCTATCGGTCCACATTTGATTTTTATTTAAAGTAATCTAAGAATAAATTCTTTTCATATAGATTTTTTTTCTTCTGAACCTATATTGAAGCATTTGAATTGTGCTCATGGAAACACGTTTATAAGAAAAAGTATTATCTTTATTAGATCACATAATATGTCTTGAAAAAGAAGTGCCTCAGACTCACAAGTGCTTGTTTGGCCCCTCTCTGTAGGGATATGGAAAACAATCTTGCTGGGAGGAAGAGAGCTCAAGGGAGAATATAGATGTCCTGTTAATCAGGACATAAAGAAGAAAGCAGAAGCTATGATGTGACAGTGACTGGTGGAAGAAAATCTGGCAAACAGCAGAGAAAAGATTGGGAGATATGACAATTTAGAGAATGTATGTATAATTTATAAATCCAGATTTATTTTATAAATTTCATGTACCACTCTATTCCTTGGTCTTTATTTAATCTGCCACTTGCTGGCTGGGACTATGTCATAGATCACAAACTCTATGCAAGAACAGATACAAGAGTAATCTTAGAAGCGATAATGTGATATGATTTTTTTCTCAGTAAGACATTGAATATGCTAAATAGACTGGTTAAACTAAAGGAAACTAATCGTCTCAGGTTGTCTGCTTCTAAATTATAGAAATGGAAAGAGCCTAGTGAAGAAACAGATGGGAAAAGAATGCATGTTCTCTGAGCTGGGGTGCTATCTGCATGAGTGAGAGAAAGCTGGTTCTGAACAAATGAGAGAAGCTTGCTGAGAGATCTTGCAGGTTGATCAGGAATAGAGCAAGGCTGTAATACCAGGGAAGAGTTGTCCAAAACTTCAAGGTCTTATAGGGTGTCACTGGTCCCAGAGAGACATTTTTTATTTCTAGGATTTTTGTTTTTGTTTTGGGTCTAGGTGCTAGGTGCTTTCTCCATTAAAATGATGCATAATAATATGAATTTATAGTCTCCACTTATTTTCTAAGTATGGTACTCTTAGAAGATGAAACTGTAAACTGCAGTAGTCAGGAGAAGCAGCTTTATACTGTAGAGATGTTAGAACTAGCCTTAGAGATCTTGATTATAGACTCTGAAGGTTGCCTGAGAATCAGCGTCTGCACCTATATATTATATACGGTCAGTGGTCATCCAGTGCTCAATTTCAATGCACAGCAGCAAAGGCATCATGACCAGGCCTGTTATGAGAGGGAAGGGAGATTCAAGTAAGAGTGATCAGAGGAGAGAAGCAGGTAGAGGTATCTATTACAAATAAGTTGGTGCCTAAAAGGAGCTGTGTGTCAAGATGTAAGTGTGCCTAAACAGTCTTGATAAAGATAAAAAATACAAATCAGAGAAGATATTTTTGCAAAGGTTTCATGTTTTCCAGCCAATGGCAGAAGAGGAGGAGGTAGAGCAATCTAGGTCAAGGCTAGAGGAAAGCCATCCAGCTGAACAGATCGGGAGCATCTGATGTGGCAATGCTTCTGTCAGGTCTCTGGAGCAGGGAATTGAAAAGTGAGGCACTGGCTATGATGAATAGCAAGCAATGCTTTTTCACACCATACTGGAAATAGCATTTTGACCTCCTGATTTGCATGAGGTTGGTAAGGTTTTCCTGCCTGTAGAAGTAGTATATTGTCCACGAAAAGCCGGCTTTAGGAATTTATCTGCCCCAGGCACACGGTGCAACCTTTTCATTATGCACGGTGCTGTCTGCTGCCACTAGGTGCTTATCCTTACCTACAGACACAGCCTCATTACAGACTACCTTCTGCATGCTCGGTCATGAATGTCTACACCACCAAGGAATTTTCTTGCTACTTACTTCTTCTGCCAGTCAAGTGTTGCGAATATTTAATGGTATGTTACAGAGAAGTGCTTGCTGCTGTTGTATGTCTGGTAACAGTCTGTTATGGGCAGATCCGTAACAGATTCAATGCACAAGTAGGCACAAGGGTGAGCGAGATAGTCCAAAACCAGAAATTCACGTTTATTAGCATCTGTAAAGCATAAATCATGTGTTCATATGATAAAATTAATTTGGAATTTGCTATAATAAAATAATTAATTTTAATGGTACTGTAAAATCCCATTGGTTAAGATACCTTAATATTAGTGAAAAAAAATGTTTTTCATGTACCAATGGCATGTAAGTATTTCCATTAGGAAAAGAATACACATTTTCTGTAAAATAGAATAATGATGTAATTCTTTCATTGGTTTTATTTTCTCCTCTGCTGCACTCTCTTGAGACCTCACCTGGAGTATTATGTCCAGCTCTGGGACCCCCAGTGTGAGAAGGACATGGACCTGCTCAACCAGCTCCAAAGGAGGGCCACAAAGATGATCAGAGGGACGGAACACCTCTCCTTTGAGGACAGGCTGAGAGAGTTGGGGCTGAACATTCTTCTTAGATTGGCCAGATCAGTTCTGCCATTACATCTTCCATTGTCTTAATAACTAACACAGCTGCAGATTTATTCTACTATAGCTGATGAATCTAAAAGTTTTCCTTAATCTGGGATCCAAGAGGTTTTTTGAACTGCTTTAGCAGGCTGGATCCATTATAGTTGATGGATCATATAAATTGTTCTGATAGTTTCTCTTTTCCACCTTCTTTTTCTGAGAGCCCATGTGATACATATGGTGCATTCCATGGTGTTGAAATAATGTTACATGTTTTGCAAAAGCACACATAAAACAACAGAGAGATGCAAAGACTTACAATTAATTTTTGTGTCAGAAAGTGATAATTAGAGTCCATACTATAGCTAATGGGTTGTTGTGGTTGGTTCGATTGAAAACCACTGTGCAGCAGTGATCTCACCTTCAATTATATAACACAGTGTCAACCTGCCGGAACTGCAGAAGGAAATCCAAGTGGCCAGTTGCAGTTTATTTGGAGAACATGGAGACCAGTTCATGGACAAGCCTCTTCCTTCAGCCACAAATGGCCTGAGCAGAAAACCGAGGTAAGCAGCTGCTTTAATTTTTGTCAATAAAGAATGGTAAAACAGCCGATGCTCTTCTCAGATACGTCTGTCTCAATTTATATTGCTTTTAGAAAGGAATGAAACAATGTGATATTTGGCCTCTCTGACACTCGGCACAGAGAATAGTGAGAGAAGAAACCAAGAGTTCAGAGAGAGAAAACTTCCTCAATATACCATAATACATCAGCGGTAGAACTTGCAGTGGAATACAGCTTCACTGTTGACATCTCCGCTCCTAATGTTGCCCACAAACTTCATTGCCTGGGGACCAAGAAGGCAAGGAAGAAAGGGAAAATGCATCTGCTTAACAGAACCTGTTTTAGAGGGCTGACAATTTATTAATATGTATATAAATAACACAGAATTAATCCACATGATAGTCAACTTCGTTTAACCACAGGATTTATCCTGAATGTTTCCAAAAGGCACTGTATCACATCTGTGCTGGTTTTGTGCAAACTTAGGCATATCCTCAATTTCTTTGAGTAAAATACTAAATTGCAGCAAGACTAAACAAGTAATGATATAAAACACGAAGGTATTTATTAAAGTTTTTCTCACTTTTGCCGTTCTGATTCTTTCCACCTTCCTATCAGGGTGAGTGAACATGACTGGGTGGAGGCTTACCTGCCAGCTAGAGTCAACCCACCACAACAAAGATACAAGGAAAAGCATTGCTGTCTTTTGTCAATGTGCATGTTATGGCAGGCTGAGATGAACTGAGATCCTTCAGAGCCTGTGGGTTGAGAGTTCAAACCTTAACTATAAGATATCCAAGCACAACGAACTAAAATTTTTGTATTTTGGAGTAAGAGATTATCTTATATTCCTACTTATGCTGTTTTGTTCAGACTTCAGTTACTTCCTGTGTATTTTACTTAGACAAAGTGTTCAAGTTTGGCTTTCAATTGTGATATTTTTACTAGCAGCAGTTTGGCACAATAACCTTCCCTTCCCTCTCCCCAAGTACTATGGCCTTTCAGAGCTTTTTAGCGAGGGCTGGAAGACTGAGCACAAGTTTCTGTTTCTGTCATCATACCCTGGAAAGGGAGAATCTTTGACATAGCATCCCAACTCAACCAGCAACTGAAGGGGAAGCAGGGATCTCCACATCATCACAAGCTAGCATATAGATGCTACTTGTCTTACTGTCTTCTTTAAATCTCTTTATAAAGTGAATACGGTCACAAGTTTAAATTGTGGGTTTTTTTCTTTAACATCTCTTTAAGCATTTAAGATAACCAAGGTCCTGCTCCTGTGACCCCAAGATGCTGTTAGAATACAAATATCCTCTAAAGGCAAATGCAGCACAACAGTGTTCTCGCAATAATGTGTGCACTAAGAACCCAGCCTGGCCCTAGACCAACCATCATTAATTAGGAGGGTATAGTTCAGATTCTACGTCTGACTTCTTGGTTGCAATTGTCAGCCATCTAATGGAAGTACAGGGTTTTTAAAACCTTTTTATATTTGATAGGATTCCATACATACCAGAATACCTGGATTATGGATAAAGTTACTTCTTTTTTTTAGCTGTTTTCTGTTGTTTGTATTGGTTAGCTGTCCGGCAGAAAGGGACCTGGGGGAGCTGATTGACAACTGACTAAATAGGAGGCAGCAGTATGCCTAGGTGGCCAAGAAGACCAATGGCATCCTGGTTTGTATCAGAAATAGTCTGGTCAGCAGGAGTAGCGAAGTGATCATGCCCATGTGCTTGGTGCTGTTGAGGCCACACCTCAAGTACTATGTTCAGTTTTGGGCACCTCAGCAGAAGACAGACATCAAGGTGCTGGAGCGGGTCCAGAGAAGGGCAGCCAAGCTGGTGAAGGGCCTAGAGCACAAGTCTTATAATGAATGGTTGAGGGGGCTATTTAGTCTGAAGAAAAGGAGGCTGAGAGGAGACCTTCTTGGTCTCTACAACTATCTGAAAGGAGGTTGTAGAGAGGTGGTTGCTGGTCTGTTCTCCCGAGTAACAAGTGATAGGACAAGAGGAAATGGCCTCAAGTTGCGCCAGGGGAGGCTGGATATTACAAAAAAGTTGTTCGCTAAAAGGGTGGTCAGGCACTGGAACAGGCTGCCCGGGGAAGTGGTAGAGTGGTAGAGTTAACTTGGTAGAGTTAGGTTAATGGTTAGACACCACGATTTTGAAGATCTTTTCCAACCTAAATGATTCTATGATTCTGTGATTGGTGATTATCCCACATAGCTTGTTTCAAACAGCCACTCACAAAATAAGAATTATTTGTATGAAAACTGTTCCTTTCTTACTGGATAAAAAGAGACTTCAGTCCTAATCTTTATATAAACTTAAATCAGTATTCCCTAGTTGGCTGTTTGTTAGCTGCTGCTTCACTGAAATAACATCTGTACTAGTTTGTCAAGAAAAAAAGATCAGAAACTTCACTATTTGGAGAGAAAACACCTCAAAAGGAACTTTTAAAGAACAGTCTATCTTGTGTAGCTGTATGTATATATGTAGATGAAATTTTTAATATATTCCAGGTTATTTTAAAAGGCCTGGTATGTTTGGCCTTAAAATTCAGGAATGAAACCTCTTTACTGAAGAGTGAAGAACTAAGTTTTGTTGGAAGTGTTGGATTCACTGGAGATTTTTTGAAATACATCTTATAAATCTACAGCTGAACATTTCTCCTCTTTATTCAGTAGATACCAACTCCCACCTGTGCAAAACACAAAAAATGCAACAGAGGAACAAGGAATGTGCTCATTTTGACAGAAGTGTCAAGATTGTCTGAAATTTTTTCATTTTCCATATCACATCACTGTAGGAAGTACAGTTAAGAGGAAATACTTTAGAACTGCTTTTCAAAAACAAGTTCTCCTGGCATATCAAAAAAGAGCTTTTTTTCAAACAATTATTAGCTATTTTTACATTCTGGTGTAATAGCCACCTTTGTAGTTGCTCTTTTTTTTTTGTACCAGAAGGAATAAATGTATACTTAAATGAAAAAAAAAATGGTTTTTGTTAAGCCTAGTCTTGGTTCTTAAAGCTAATTTTACTCAAAGTAGTTCTTACTATCTAATTGTTTGTTTGCTTGTTTCTAATAAGAAGTCTTCCTGAGCAAAGCAAACATTTATAAAAATGCATAAACACATTCTGTGGAAAAACAGGCTTTTAAACTGACTTTAGTGTAATTATGCTTACATTGATGTATCAGAGTAGAAATAGCATACAGCGTGTTTTGCTTAGACTGGGATATAAAACTGCATTTTGTATCAGTTTTGCTAATTTAATTGTTTCACTTCTGCAGAATGTCTCTTTATTTAATGTTTTTCTTGATTTTTTCAAATTATTCTAGAAGGTGGCTTTGTGTAGATTCTGTTCTAACGAATGTTCCATTTGCATGTTTTAAATATAAGTTTTTGATCAGGAATCTGAAAACAGTAGTATCAGGCAAAATGCAGAAAGGACTCCTTCCTCATTTTAGCTAATCCTTTGGGCATGTTCCTCAGTATCTGACTTCTCTAATTCTGGAACTCCTTTGGACTGGAAAGAAGGAGTTTTCGGATATGCACAACTGTGGTGGTGTGATCACTGAAAGATCACTGAAATTCTTACCATTCATAATTATAGTTAGTAAGGATGTCCTTTACAGATGCAAAAGTAAAGTATGTGATAGTAGTGGAGTCCAAGGACTCCTTACTCATATCTTGTACCTGAATCCTCACAACATTTTAAATTCTTTCTATCAGTCTGTTAATCTGAAACGCAGCTACATTCTTTTAGCTGGTTTTAATACTCAGTTCTATAAACTGATATGTATTTATGATAACTCTTTTCTGACATTTTAAGTCTGCAAAATTTCTGTATGTACTTTATCACAGAAAAGAATGAAAATAGGGGATTATTATTGTACCTTACCGCTAGATGCATAAACACAGACGTTTCACACTTTTGACTTTTTTTGTTTGTTTGTTAAAAAAAGCTTTATTAGAATACAGGGAGTCTTGGCTGCCTGCAGTCATGTCCATTTTCATCTCATATTGTGCTTGTTAATTGGTTGGACCACCTCACTGGGGCATAGATGCCAAGAAATAATAGCTTTATATGGGCACTTGGCATAATAAGGTGAGTGGCATCGTTTCCGGCTGGGAGACCCATCACCCTGATGTCTTGAAAACACTGATACCTCGTGCCTTTTTTAAAAAGAAGTACCCCTATTGACTTCTCTATGCCAAATATGCCCCTGAATGGCAGAGGGAAGGAAAGCATGGAAAACAAGACAAGTTTTCATTGCCAAAATAGACTAGCTATAGTGCAGCTGGCAGCTTGGTCCACTTACAGTGTATCTAAGAGGAAAACACTGCCTGATTATGGCTGGAGAGGAAAAATTAAACCACCCAAGACAGAGATTGTGGCATTCTGAGAAACTGGACGATACTCATAAAAAGACTGAGAGTGGAGGAAGAACAGCTTTGTTCAGTCCAGGTGGTACTATGAAAAGTTAGAATTCCTGGGCCATAGATGTTGTGTGGAAGGTCTGCCTTCTCCTTCTGAATTAGGGTTTAGCTTTGCTTTTCCATTCTTTGTGGCCAAGGTCTTCTGAACAAAGTATATTTTTCCTGCTTTTCCTGAAAAAAATTAGAATACACTTTTGCTGCAACGTTCAACATCAGGTCACCACCAGATCTTGACAGTAGCCCAAGATTATATATACTTAGAAATCACATGATTCAACTCTCAATGGATGCTTGACAGGTGCTTTAGGCAAATGTTGCTTTAGCTACCAAAAATTCTGTTTGAAAGAGTCTTTGGCCTAAGGGATATGCAAGCCTGTACATCGACATGTTTCAATTCAATATAAAGCAGATGCATTGCTTAGGACATTTTATGTCCCATTCTATTATATGTTTGTCCATTTATATTAACTCTTGGAATTTTAGAAATAGGAGATCGTCTTGTATAATTCTGGATGTAATATGTGGATCCTGCAGTGGAAATGTCTACTTCTCTTTTTTTGAATCTCTATTCTGTCAGCTGCCTACCTTGAATCTCACACCCATTTCCTACCAGTACCTCTCTTGCAAACATTTCCCAATCTCTCTTTTAAGGCCAAACTCTTCTAAGCAAAATATCTTCTTCCTGCTTTTTCTACCAGGTAGTCTTCTTTAATGCAGCTATTTCTCAAATGGAGCCTCTCTGCTAGTTTTGAGGCAAGAGCATCCTCTAACATAAAGCAGCAACATCGTACAGGGAATACCAATAGGGACCAAGAACAGCTAGCCAACTAGAGAAACACCATCTAGAGACACAGGGAAGAGTCTAGCTGGTTCTTTTACACAGTGACTGCATACCCTCTTTTCCACTTGGTCTAGTGCTCAGTCATCTGGAAACAAAAAGGTGGAGAAAGAGACATTTTTACTTACATGCAACTTTCATTTTACAGGTCAGGCTTCCTAGTAATAGCCCTAAATGGAAGTAAAATACCTGCAAAAACAACATTCTCAGGTGTGAGAATGACAGAGTTACAGAATTGCTGAGTTTGGGAGGGACCTCTGGAAATCATGTAGTCCTCCAGCAGGGTAAGACAGAGCGGGTTGCCCAGGGTTGTCAGCCAGGTTTTGAGTATCTCCACAGAATTGTTAAGAAGATGTCTCTTCTTGCTGCTGTAACATGATTGAACAGCCACTATAACCAAAAGGCAATTACTGGTGTAGCAGTACATGGTTTGCTTAACAAGGGTCTTCCCCCTTTCCCCTTTTTCCTTGTGACTACTGGAACAGAGTAAGGATTTAGAAGGAACAGACCTGGACTCTTAAATGTTTACAGGCTTTTAACTTTTTCTCATGTAGTGGCTGTGCAATGTGGAACCTGGTGATGGAACAAGCTCTCAGAAAAATTATTCCCTTGAAAAATCCCAGCTGGAGTTCAACCATTAAACTAACACCAAGCATCACAACATTTGGCATTGGTGGGGGGGGGGAGTGGGGCGGGGCAGATGTCCACTACTGCTCCAAAAGCAGCATGGAACATTGCACTTGTTGTTTTATTTGTAACTGTGTATTTTCTGCTTGGGAAACTGTGAATGCAGATCTTATTTTATTAGAGATAGGTCTTAATATTGAAGATTAATTTAGCTCTTTGCATATTTAACAGTCCTATGTGTTTAAAAATGCAAGTAATAACTTTTAAAACATTCTGAATTGACTTCATCACTAAGATATTTATACTCCAAACCTGGGATATTTTACAGGTTCTTAGATTAACTTTGCAGACAGCTTGTAAGTAAGTGTGGGTTACTTGTGTGGTCTGGTGACACGTTTTGACAATCTGTTGCTGGAATATCTGTCTATCAATAAGTTTATCAGTAGTCTTCATTTATTAAAGATAAAAGTAGTTGCAGTCTTTGTTTTTCTTTTCTGCTTAAAGAACAGGATAGATTGCCAGATGGCTTTTTTTTGTTGTTGTATTTTTTCCCTATTTGTTTGTCGTTTTTTTTTTTACTGCAGTGTTTGTAGTTTGATTTGAGATACCTGAAGGAACAAGTTCCTTTTTCAGTGATGAGGATTAAAAGAGAGCACAAAGTTATTAATAAGGCAATGTTCCTCAGTGTCCTCTATCAAGCATTCTCTGAACATAAAGATTTGCACGTTCCATATTAATTATCCCACCTATAATTATACCACCTTACCATACTACCCTGATGAAAGTGCTATTTATATTAATAAAGTACTACATTAATAAGAACAGTTCTTCACACTGGTCTTCATTCTACATATAAACCCCCTAACATTAACAAGGGGGAAAAAAGAAAATAGCTGCACCCCAAGCAGAAAGCAAGTTAGTGTGTCTGGCAGCTTACAGAAACAGGGCACATCCACAATCACATTTGACTGCAGTCTTAGGGGCATTTCATACCTCAGTCAACCTCTTTTTCTCCCTCAGAGATCTTAATTCTCTTTATCTACTCATTAGCACGTAAAATTAACACTGTTCCTGAGAATATTAGTGATCAGAATTTTAGTAATGCTCATATCAATGTTAATCTCACTGCATTTTCCCTGACAATTAAGCAGATAGTAGAATTATATTGTTAGAGTCCTGTACCATCCATATTTCTCAAATACTTGTCCTCCGTACTTGCGCATGAGGCTTTTAAAAAAGCACCAAACTATTGCAGTTCAGAGGGAGAAATTTATTTCTGCCTTTTCTTAGTGGGGTTACTATACTAGTTGACACTTATCAGTAATATTTAATCATGGAGTGGAGTTGATTCGGGGTGACTTGTCTGAATCATCTTGGCCTATCTCTTTAAAATAAATGTGTCATATATTCATAAACAAATACAGAGGTCAGATAATGTTAGCTGTCAGGTCTGATTGTGCCCTGACTTATTTTAAAGTGCAGAGAGAACGATTTTAATAAGCGAACAGAACTGCTAGATTTAAATGACATCCTTTTCATCCTTTTCATATTTGAAAATCCTGCCTGCTTAATTTGACAATAAATTAAGCACCAGTGTTAAAACTGGATTTCATTGAGACTGAAGGAACAATATCCCTGTTAAGAAGGGTTGCAATGAAGAGGTTGGTTCATTCATCTTCACCTTAATTGAGCTATATAACTATAGATTTAGACTTAACCCAATCTCTTACTATCAAAGATCAGTATCAATAAATGATGTGATTTTAGGATACTTATGAAAATACTGCTTAATTTGCATATTTTCTTTTTCATTTTCTCTCTTGCCTACCACTAAGTTGATATGTCTTACCCATGTTGCCCTAACTCCTTGGCGATGAGAAAGGAACTGGCTTCATGGAGAATGGAGAGCCACTGGATGCCTTCTGACAACTGAGGAGACATTAGATAAGTAGCAGCCTGGAAAACTTTCCATTCCAACTCTTCTTTTTTGAGCAGTTATCTTCCAGCAGGAAGAATGTGTCAAAGGCAGCCACTAGAATAATGCAGAGAGAAGAGAGTTTGTGAAATAGAAAAGCAAATAGGCTGTGAAGTTCATTCTTTTCTGTTGTCCTGCCAGTCTCTGAAAGGGAAAAAGGTATTTATATAAAATTATGGTTATATATAAATATGTATAAATAAAAATGAGATATATGGGTAAGATCTCAAGCAATTTATAATAGTCAGAATTAATTTATTAGGAGGGAAGTGACAGAATTAATTTATTAACAGGAAAGTGACATTATATAATAATATACTTTACTAAAGCTATTCCATAGCAGTGAACATGATTAAGAAAGAGCAGTTTTCATCCTATAAATTGTATTTTAAAATTAAATTTTAATAATGCAGTAATGCTGTCATTCATGTTTTTGATCGTTTTAATAAGTAAATTCACAAACAGGCTATCTATCCTATGACAAAACTGAAACTAGTACTTTTCTCAAATTACTCAATTATAGAAATTCAAGGAAATTTCCTAACAGATTTAATTTTCACTCCACATTTAATCTTCTCATTTGTGTTTATAGAGGTTTTTCCTGGTTCTTGTTTCTAAAATGTACCTCCTGGTGAACATTAGTTACTGCTGAACCCATATAAGCAGACATTTATTGACACTGTTAAAATAAACTCAGTGCCTACAAAAGAGAACTTGTTTATACATTTTAATATGTCTATTTATCTTTGTATTTCTGTCAGAGTCAGTAAGCAACCTGAACAGCTTTTTTTTATAGACTGTAAGGACTTGAGTGGAAGAGCTTGGCAATTTTTTAATTAGTTTTATTAAATACTAGTTCATATGATTGGCAAGACATTTATTATCACCAGATACAATCCTGAAGTCAGTTTGTTGTGCTAAATGCGTAAGGAATGGTGCAGTTTTAGGGCTGGGTTATCACCTGGTTTATTGTAGAAGGCATCCTGAAGCAAGCTGTGGCCTGGGACCAGAGGCAGCCCTGCAGCAGAAGTGCTCAAAGGTGCCCATTGTGCTTTCAAATTCTGAATCCAGCAGAGATTTTGTGGCCACTGGGAGAGGAGAGGGCATCGTCTTGGCAGGGGCACAGTTATGGAGCCCAGGTGGTGGAGGTAACTTCTTTCCTCTCTGGGAGCTCGCTCTTATATTGCAATTCACTCCTCTATGAGGCCAGCGCCTTCTCCTAAAGAATAATACTTTTGTGTTTTCATTCAATTTTTTTTTTTGCCATGTTGCCTAAAGAGGAATTTGTGTCTTTTCCTGCCTACCTGCTTGTTTAAACAGAGCTCTGTACAGTTTGGAGCAGATGTTTTCTGTGGGTGCTTTCTCAAATCTGTAGCTGTATTCAGGAGAACAAGCACACAGCCACACTTGGGATGGAATTAGAGTTGATGACTCCAACATTCACTAGACAAGTTTGGTCAGGGTTGAATCTGGGGTATGACTTTTGTGGTGACGCTGGGGTTGCAGGAGCAGGAAGATGCAGTAAGAGGAGGGGAGGGTTTGGGGGGAAAGTCCAGGTTTTCCTTGTCATGAACCAGGAGCCGGTGAGTAGAGACCTGGGAGCCAGTGGGGAGCACAGGGTCTGCATGACAGCCCACTCACCCATTGCCAGAAAGGTTCTGGAGATACAGGCTGTCCATCCACCGACCCGTTGCTGAGAAGATTCTGGAAGCACAAACTGCAGTCATTTTCTTACCAGGCTTCTCATGCCAGTGTTTTTATTTGAAAATTTGTGCTTTGTGAGCTGAAAGATCCCTGCTGGTGTTTCACCTTAATCCTGACATGGGAATTAGCAAGCTTGAGTAATTGTCCATGTTGCCCAGAATGTGACAAGAGGAAGAGACATTCCCTAGTGTGGGATGCTGTTAGATTGTCCCAGTTCCAGAGGAAATAGAGACAACCATAACTTTCTGAAGCACCAATTCCATCACAGACTGGTGTGCAGAAGACATAGCTGGTTGTCCTGTAAACAGAGACATCAACAGAGGCAGAGTTTGTATTAAACTGCATTCACCCGTTGTTAAACTTTTTTGGGCTTTTGTTTCCACTCATGTCAAACAAATTTTCATTGAAGAGCTCTCATTTGTCCAGAATTAACTTACAAAAGAAAGGACTTGAGTTAATAAAATGCAAAAAATCAGTAGAGTTCTCAGGGACAGGTAGCCTCTCTAGCATCAGTTATCCACTGACTGAGATAGCACTAGTGTTCAGTTCTAAAAAAACCAAAACTTGCATTTATTTGTATAAATGAATAGGAACACTGAATGTAAGTGTAATTCTTTGAACCTTCGTCCAGAACAAAATGCATACAGAATCATGTACATAGAAGAAATTCCGTACCTTGTACCTGAGTTGTGCACAATCAGTAAATTCTAGAATGAAATGTTTCCTTAACCTGCGGTGTTTATTTGACACAAATGCTACTATGCTTAGAGAAAAAGGGCAACCTTTCCTTAAAGGATATGATACAAACACTACAAATCTCCTTTTGAAACCAACAAAACTTTTAAAAGGGCCTGAGATAGACAATTTTTCCCTGTTGAAATATCTAAACAAAGTATAAAGAAAAATAACTAAAAAAAAATGTTTAGTGGAAATGGTGTCACTGGAATGTCTACAATTATTTGGACATTACATAGCAAAGCATAAACTTGTGCTGGCAGCAGGTTGGGTAGTGGAAATAATAGGTCAGATGTTCCCTTTAGTAATTTCAATTAATTTGATTTTATAAAGCATAGACTGAGGAGATTGCGACAGTCTAAATATTATATGCTTCTTGGATCTTTAAATTTCATAGCTGCCAATAAATCTCACATTTTACCAACAGTTGTCTTAGAAACCCTCCCAGTGGTATATTCTTTTGAAAGTGAATATCACGTGTTAAGAATCCTAGACCGACAGCTCTGAACAGCTATACGGAAGGGGCCCATTTTTTCTGGACCACCTAGTTAGTCCGTTTCTATCCTGCCTTCTAGGCTTGCAAACACAATTTAGTCTCTGTGCCAACTCGCTCCGTGACCTTCTGCTGAGAATGACATTAGTAATACCAATTCTGGTGATAGTTTGTGATGTAGATATTTATCCACTAAAGCTCTGGTCCAAGCCCATCAATTCACTTCATGCAGGGTACAAAACAGCCATTGGGCAGCAATGACTTTTAGCCTTTACTCTCTAGGGCCAGAAGTGAGCCAATGACCTTTACATGAAAGACACTATTGCCTGTCAGAGCCGTCATAGTAAACACTTATTTAAAATACAATTTTAAAACTGATGAAGATAGACCATAGTCACTAATCAAAGCACAGCTTTAGTGCCTCAGAAATGTGGGGCAAGTTACAGTCATTAGAATAAATTACAACTGATTTTGAACAGTCATTGAAGAAAAAGTTCAGGGGCCCTGACAGGAAGAGACCTTGGGATGGGTTGATACATTATTAATGCAGTCTGGTAGGTCATGTCTTGGCAGTATATCTTTGCAGTGGGTTCAAAATATCTATTAAACATTAACTGTTTTTTATATGTAATTCTATGCCATACTTAACACTGATTGGAATATTTTAAGAAAGTAGTATGTTTTGTTTGGTATTTTTTTGGCATGAGATTAATATGTGCATATATATATATGTATACAAACATACACACGTATATGTAGAATCTTTTTAAAATCTTTTCTACTGTTATACCATTGCTTGCATGACTTTTTTCCTCTGTAGAGTAGGTAGCGGTAGGCCCTGAGGTAAAATATCTGTAAGTTTGCCTGACACTTTGACAGTCCATGTATTTCAGGAAGAGTAGCATAGTTTCCCACATTCTGTTTCCTGATTTCCTTTCCTCTATCCTTTCAGTTCCATTGCCTTTATTAATGATAAGCAATTGTTTTTACCCTTTTGGCTCTAGTCCTACTGTCTCTCCATCTGTAGAGGTAACAGGCAATTAGATTGATGCTAACTAGCATGGGTTGCTTATACTCCTATTGCTGCGTGCTCAGAATTCACCTTACATTCCAGCTGTAGTTACTATGGCTCACTAAAACTTGCTGTAACACTGGTGCCCTAAAGGTCTGTACATAGTCGTGTGTTACAACACTTACTTACATGGCAAGATATTGTAGGCTTTGATCCAGTGTGTTGATGGCATTGTCTTTCTGCAGAGTATTTTCTAGAGTACAACAAAATAGTTTCAGATGCTGCCCCTTTTACCTATTTTGACATCAAATCCATTTTATTCAAAACAGTCATAGGTGTTAATGGCAGCCTGGGTGTGACTTCTTCTAGCCTACCTGAAAATGGTTGCCATTAGCAGGAAGGTAATACACTGGCAGTGTTCGGTGAGTGAATCGGAGTTTCAAATTTATTTATTTGTTAATTTAAAAAGTGTTCTAAATTGATAGCAAAAGAATTTCTGCCAAAATTACTTGGGAAAAGCTTAATTAGTTCTCAAGTGGTGAGGCACATACGTCAAATCCATATGTGCATTGCACTACTGCTAGAATTTAATAGAGAAGTGCGAAGGAAGAAGTATGTTTATTCACCTCTAGTTAAAAGTAATTTTTCCAGTAGTGATGGATGGGAGATTACAGTTATCCAAAGCTAAGAAATATTTAATATCTTTAAATCTCTAAGTGCAAGGTATCTGTAATACTGTCTTGAAACTTCCAAAGTGTGTTGAGATTTGTGTTTTTTCTTCCAAACATTCCTTCTTGCAAAAATAAGATCTTATCGGAATAAGATCTTATTTATTTTATTCATATAAAATAAAAACTTTTGTTCATTTTTAGAATGAAGAATTAAGGAAAGACCATGGTGGAAAGGTAGATATGAAAGGTAGTTTTCAATTTACTAGTAGTTTTTGGATTTGAGGCTAGTATCATGTCGTTTTAAGCAGATAAATGCAGCTGATATGTAGCAGAGTTGTCTCTGAGTTTGACCATGGGCTTGGTGCAAAATGGCAGACTTCTTATCATTTCATGTACCATCGTTTACCTTCATGGAAGTAAACCCCTAATGTTTGCCGTAAATTGTTGTCACTCCAGGTAACACAGTGGAGGAAAACGGTAGGGATACCAAAATAACTTATTTTTGTTGTTGTTCACCATGGGGAGGTAAGCCTTTCTCCTACAATACAGATAGATTTCAAGAGTTTATAGGTGAATTTGTGGCAAAGAGTTTTTGCAGACTCTTCTTCTCTAAAAATAGAAACTCTTATTCATAGAATTCAACTATCGCACATTAAAAAAAGTTGTTGTAGTAAACATAGCCTTTCCTTAGAGGTAATAATTAAATGCTTCACGGTCAGAGGTGCAGTTAGTTTATTCATGTACCTAAATCCTTCCAAAGATATGTGCGTTTTCAGTTACTATGTTTTATGTTTTAATATATAGCTTATTCCAGACAGTCTTTCTTAGAAAATCCCATGTAAGACCTTAAAATCTGGATTTGTGGCAATAATATACCAAAAAACTAAAGCAGAGGCTCATTATTAGTCTTTCCACTTGCTTTTATCTGCAGAAAAAATTGGAATACTGTAGCATCCAACACAGGAGAAACAATGTCACTTCATCTCTGGAAAGTGCAGTCTGATGGAATTACCTGCACGGATAATGTGCTAATATAATGGCTTGGACTATGTGAAATTGGATTGGCTATCAGCTGGTTCCTGAAGAAAGGTTTGGTATGTGAAACTGTTATCTGTGCAAGACTTTTTTCATTTAACAAGTGATTCACTGTAATGAAAATAAAAATTAAATAGCTTTCACTGTAGTGTTCTAAGAGAGTTTACTAAAGCAATACCTATGTGAAGGCAGAGGTAGTTCTTTATCCATAAGGTATTTATGGAAAAATGTCTGTCCTTTCCTAAAGCAAAAATTATAAATCTTTTAATTACATTTTCTAAGAAGGAAGTTTTTTGTTTTTTTTTTTTGTAATAGAAATTTTTATGTAGTGCATAATCTTTGGTTTCTGAGAATAGGTGATAAAAATTATGTCCTCAAGAGATGTGGTCCAAAGGAGCCTTTGGCACGCATTAAGATCACCTATATTTACAATATCTTTTTGATAATTTTATACAGATGAATGTTCACATGGAGTTTTCAAAGAGTGAGAAAGAACACTAGGTCTATTTGTTTATAGGTCTATTCTGTGTTTACAGAGCAGTTTATTTTAAATTCTGCTTAAAAAAAAAATCCAATATGGGCTGTTTTGAAAACAAGAAAACTGTAATTAAAGGCATTGATGGATAGTTACATTAACAGCTTGTCAACAGCTAATCTAAGACCATCTGTTCTTCAGTGGTCTGAAAAGGTTAACAGCATATGGATGCCTCTACTTGCCACATACTCTAACATAGACTTGCCAGGTTGAAGGAATGATGCTATAGTGCAGGACTTCTGGCAAAGCACATTGTGCTGAAGCTCAATTCATGCTGCCAGAAGTAGCCACATAGAACAGATTTTCCAGGCAGGCACATCATTAACTACTGTTTTTGGTTTTTTGCTGTTTTGGTTTTCTTTTGGCAATGTGAGTTCAGTAGACCTAATCAGCAAGTGGGTATATGGCAAGCTAAGAGACAGGTAACAGATGTTATTGGGGTCTTAGGCACTTTTTTTTTGGTGAGAACTGTGGATTAAAAAAAAAAAAAAAAAAAGGAGAAGTTTTAACAAATTGCCAGAAAACACTATGTATCTTCAGAAAAGCTCTGAAGTTGATAAATGAACAATGTATTATTTATCTTCTACAGAAAATGGATTTTTAAAAATTCTGCTGTGTTTAATCAATTTTTGATATATTGGCATAAAATGAATAGTGTAGTCTCTGGGACAGAGCTGTTGCATTTTTATGGAGCCACGCACAATGGGTTGTGGCTCCAAATCAACCCATGATCAGCTGTTCCTTTGAGGTGGTAATGCCTGGGCTACAGCTATGCCTGTGCCCAGCTATGAACCCTGATGATATGGGTTCTGACCTGTGGACAACTTGACCTTGAACGTGCCTCCCCACTGTGGATGGTGCAAGAAGGAATGACTGTACAGGTTATCTTCTTGGTTTGTTTATTTCCCTCTTTATCGTCAGCAGTTTTCATCACAAGAGAGACAAAGTGCAACTGTACTTGTCTAATTCCAGAAAACTGGATTTATGGTACAGACACAATGATCCCCTGACTATCATTGCTGTGGAGACACGTGAGAGAGAATAGCAGTTTTGTCCTTTTATATATATATATATATATATAATATATAGCTCTTTAATGGTGTTGCAAATCTGCAGGGTAGAAGGCAATTGTTTGGGTTAATTAAAGTATCATGGGGAAAGATTTCTCGTTATTCTGAGTATCTGGATAATAGGATAGCCATGAAAGAAACTGAACTGAGAAGAATGTAAACTATAGTAAGTGCAGGAAAACTGAAAATGGATTAAAAGGCACAGTTGAGAAGCCATCTCCACATGTTGTTGATTTCCTCACAGCAAAGAAAGCTTCTTAACAGGTGAAATCCTGGCTCTTCATTCTACCATCTTGAAGGAAAGTGGTTGTAGAAGTGCTTTGTGTTATTGCTTTCAATGGAGTAAAATACTTGAGGGCTTTTGTTTGGCTGAGATTACCTATTTGACTCTAATATAGGCAAATTCACTAGGAGGTGGAAAACCTTTTAAAGAAGCTCAGAGTTGAACTGTGTTGCAGCGGCTACGCTTTTATCAGTACATAAAAGCCAGTAAAATGTGTCAAGAATATTCTGCAGTCCTCCTGTAGAACTCTTCATCCCCTGCAGTAAAAGCATGAACCTGTCACACTACTTGTATATCTGAGTTAATGAATCTAGATATCACTTAGGAGGTTTGACGTGGACTTTGCCTCCATTTTAGTTAATGTAAGGAACTGGCTTCTGGCTGCACTTGTGTTGTATTCTCAGTAGAAATGTCTCTTACGAAAAGAAAAAAGCAAGGTAACTTCTCATAGGATAGAAAATGGCATATGTTTCAAGTGTATTATCATGGAATGAAGTAGAGTAAAAGTCATTTAACAATGAATCATCAAAAAATGCCACTGATCAATTAAAAAAAAAAAAAATCACTTCAGTGTTTCTGAGTGGTTGAGCAGCCTCTAGAGCAAGAAATAACACTTGTATCTGTAAAAAGAACTAAGTGAATGGGGATTATAAATTACAGAGGTTTATTCATAATAGTGTCATCAGAGCAACATGTAGAAGAATAGTATTACTCTGTCAAACATCTTGTATCTGTATTCCTATGGATGACATAAGAAAAAAAGGTGAGAAATACATACAGTAAGGAAGAGGAACTGAAGGTCTTAGCACAGGGTCAAGCTTTTGATGTGGTCGTCATATGGAGACTTGAAGCAATAATTCACATGATACAAATTTTGGATATGTTTGAATTAGAGAGGAGTATGGCTTGCCAAAGAAAACAAGTAAGGTGGTTATTCTGTTACAATAACTTACTCTTAGGTCTAGATAATTGTCTGTAAATGTATGGCAAAAAAAGTAAAATCACTCTGATGGTGCACATTTAATACATGCCCCCTAAAAGGGAAGCCCAGGTTTTGGAGACTTTTTGTAAATATTCCTTAAACTACAGTTTTGTTAGTTCAGTTTAATTAGCACAACATATAGTTACAATACAGAATGCATTGGTTTTCACTGATTTGAGGCGTTTCTTTAAAAAAAACACAACAAACAAAAACACTAGATAAAAGCATAATTCAAATTACGTACTGAAACTGGAGAAATAAAGAAAGGTAAGACAGGAGAGAAACTAGCAGGGAGGAATTTGTTGAGAATAATCTAGTGGAATGCAACTTGGCAGATTAATCATGAAATAATCGAGTTCATGATCTTTAAGAAAGAAGGGAAGATAATGAAGCAAAAAATAGATTTCAAAAAACTTGCCTAAGTGATGGGTAGTGCTTCATATGAACCTAGACTAGGTGAAATAGGATTAAAGAGATCGCAGAGCAACAATAGGTTTTACTATTTTTAATTCTTTTAATGTGGGGAGGGGAAGAGAGAGAGACAGAGGGTGTAGCAGGGGTCCAATTTGGATAAACCATGAGCTGTTAAATTGTCTTAAAAATGAAGTGCAGAAGTAGTAAGGTTGCTGAGGGTGAGTGCACATGTACAAAAATAGAAAGATGAGTGTACAAACTGAGATGAAGCTAACTAAAAGTATTCGGACTTTTATTTCTGTCTGCTACCACTAAGGAAAAAACAATTTTTTTCATCTCTGCTCAGTGAAAAAGAAATGTTACTGAACGAGAAGTCATAAGACAGTCCAAGTGTTGTCTGATACATTTTTTCTTCACTAAAAAGACCAACTGTGGCTATTTGAATGAGGCAATTAATTTTAATGCCAAAAAGGCAAAATAGGCTGTAATAGGACAAGAATATAAAATTCATGGGTTGTATGTTTTCAAGTTAGTTGGGCCACATTAAATTATTCCAGCAGGCTGAATCAATCTCAGAGCTGTTAACAATTATCTTAGAGATGCTGGAGGATAGATGAGGCTGTAGAAGACTGAAAGTGGCACCCATGATGTTTTGAAAACATAATTGCAGGAGAATTAGAAAAGAGGCAACTTAATTTCAATTTCAGGAAAAACAGTAAACCAAACGTACTACTTGCAAGCACCTACAAGATAACAAGAAACCGTCAACATGAGTTTGTCCAAAACAAATCTTATAAAGCCAATCTAATTTTCTTCTATGGCAGGATAACAAGACTTTGACTAGAAGAGAAGAAGTAAATGCATATCTTGATTTTAAAATAATCTTTTTAGACTTCTATCATATTCTCCTGAGTAGTCTAGGGAAATTAACCCAAGGTTAATATGTAAATGGTTAGAAAAGAGCACTCAGAAAGCACTTATCTGTGTTTTACTTTCATTTGGTCGGCTGTATTAAGCAAGTTTCCTTAGGAATCTGACCTGTGATCCGCTTCTGCTAAATTTGTTCATTAATGAACAGGATGATGGAAAAGATAATGTGTTTGCCAGATTTCAGACAACAATAATCTGAGAAGGATTGTGATCAGGATAGAAGGCAATACTTAATTCTTGATAAATTAGAGGTAAATTTCTGAAAGGATTAAAAGCATAGAAAAGCCCTCTGCGTAGCCAGTAATGAGGAAAGGCATGAATACAAAATGAAGAGTTGTCCAGTAGGAGTTCTTCTGGAAACGATTTGGGGAATATTTTGAATCACAATTGAATATGAGCCAACGATTTTGTGATATTTCATGGAAGTAAATACACTGAGATTATCAAGAAGACCTGGCACTGTACCAACAGGCCTACTGAAGAGGCACACCATACCTGTGTAATCGCACCTGATTTGCTGGTTTTTTGTCTATACAGTTTGCTTGCTCTCATCTCCATATGTCCCGGTCGAAGTGTCCAGAGTGTAAAACTCGAGTAGGTGGAAGAGGTTCTTAAAATTAAAGCTTGAGAAAGTTGCCCTGCATCTTCTCCTTCCCCCTGCATACGAATGGATAGATGATAGATGTGTGCTGGTTGACTGGCTTTAATTGCCAAGTGTCCCCATATTTTGAACCTTATGCCTTGAGTTTACTGTACGCCCTCTGTTTTTTGAAGTAAACTCTGCTATTGATGCATGATTAAGTGGATATGTAGTTAGCACATACTTTGAGTAAAGTTTTCTAAAGGGCTATAATTGCTTCAGTGAGAGGTAGCTCCTGTTCAATCCTAGAACAACTGTACATAAATATTTTGGTAGCTGAATTTCCAAGTACTCTCCAGCACCTTAACTGACTTAAGTGACCATCCTGAACCTTCCATTTGTGTCTACTTTATTGAGAGAAAGACACATACTAGTAAATCATTGTGTATATAACACTGTTAGGTTTTGCCCTTTCTTCTAAGGGAAGAAAAAGTGAAAGGATATTGTTCTAGTGGTAAGTCCTTCATCTTTCAACTAGAAACGAAAACATTGCCCTGCAGGAAAGATACTGCTTTAATACCTAGCAAAACATAGCTTGTCAGCTTTTGTACTAGAAGTTTATTTGGTCATCAGTGAGAGATCCTAGGATGTACTTGGACCTGTTTGGACCTTAAATGTGAGTACAGTGCCTTATGAGTGGCGTTTGCAGTAGGACTAGTGTATCTTGGCATTCTAACTGAAACCTTTGACAGCTCTGTGGACCCCAAATTGGTAAGTTTAGTTTCCAAAGGATTTACTGTATTTTATTTTTAAAATGCATAGAGATTTGTAAATAGTTAATGATTTAAATGGCCAGAAAATGTAAAACTCTGTGTTCAGCATCTAAATTGTAATGTCAAGTTGTTGTGGATGTGCATTTGCTTGTTTCTTGTGTTTTTTTTTTAAAAAAAACAAAACTAAGATTATGGTCCCTATCCAAGCCCCCCTTATTCAATTCTGGGGGGACTTCAGATCTGGATTTTGCATACTTTGAAAATCAAATTAAAGATAGTCTTCATTTATTTAGGGACTTGTCTTCAGTTTTTCATACAAAAGTGAATTCCCAAAGAAGTTTCTCACAAAGGACAATGTCTTCCTTATACACTAGCATTACCAAAATTCCTATATAGTTTAATTATTGTTTTGCACAAGTTTTAAAAGAAATAGTTTTGCAAGGGCTTCTGCTCTTAAAGCTGAAATTTATAGTGGCTGCATCTGAAGTGTACAGCAATATTTGGATGTTATAAACTATTTCTAAACTTGGAATGCTACATGAATGCCTTTAGGAGTGCAACAGAATAGAAAAAGCAAAGTAACATAGAAATATGGCCTTGCCTAGTAAAGTCTTTACAACCACTTAGATGTAAATACATTCAACAAAATTACAGCAACCTAACCTTCCAACCTTCTTGCAGATGTCTCTAATTTGTAAGCCTCAGGCCATTTTTCATTTGGAGTTTTTAAGGTTGTTTGATTTTATTTTTTTTAATAGAATGGTCATCCTCATATCTTAATAAAACAAAAATTGAATTATATGCACTACTAGGCAAGCATGACAGGACTTTTGCTAGCAGATGCAAGGTGTGAAAACCTGTGGGAAAATCCTATTCATTTTAGGTTCCACTTGAGAACACTGCAGTGCACTGGAAATGGCTTCTGTCTTAATGGTACTGAAAAAGATAGAACCTGGGGAACAATGGAAATCAATGATTTGAACCTAATTAAAAAGACCTGATAAAAATTCTAGAAAGCCAGATGGCGAAGTCAATTCCTCAGTATAATATCAGCACAGAGAAAGAATATGATTAGCTGTTGACATTCTGCAAGGGTAGAATGATCTAATCAGCACGGATGTCAAAGTATTTCTTTAACAATATTAGGCTGTGCTTTTAACTATTGTACACCTGTGTTAATGTAAATAATTTACTTTCTAAGAAGTACTAAATATAACGTGTATTGGGTTTGTGTGGCAAGGTTTTGGTAGCAGGGGGGCTACAGGGCTGCCTTCTGTGAGAAGCTGCTAGAAGCCTCTGCTATATTCAACAGAGCCAATGGCAGCTGGCCCCAAGACAGGCCTGCTGTTGGCCAAGCCCATCAGCAACAATGGTAGTGCTTCTGGGATAACATATTTAAGACTGCAGAAAATAACCTTCATAACAGCAGTGGAGTAGGAGGGGGAGGATGTACTCTGGATGCTAGAGCAGAGATTCCCCTGCAGCCCATGGTGAAGACCATGATGAGGCAGGTTCATGGAGGTTTATGGCAGAGTGGATACCCACCTGCAGCCTGTGAAGGGCCCCATGCCAGAGCAGGTGGATGCCCAAAGTAGCTGTAACCCCATGGGAAGCCTGTGCCGAAGCAGGCTCCTGGCAGGAGGTGTGGAAAAAGGAGCCCATGCTGGAGCAGGTTTGCTGGTAGTACTTGTGACCCTGTGCCCCACTAGACCCATGCTAGAGCAGTCTTTTCCTGAAGGACTGCACACCATGGAAGAGATCCACGCTGGAACAGTTTGTGAAGAGTTGTGGCCTGTGGGAAGGACCCCACACTGGAGCTGGGAAAGTGTGTGGAGAGTCCTCCCCCTTGGTAGGAAGGAGCAGCAGAAACGTGTGATGAGCTAACCCCAACCCCCATTCCCTATCCCCCTGGGCTGCTTGTAGGGGAGATGGTGGAGAAATTGAGAGTAAAGTTAAGCCTGGGAAGAAGGGAGGAGTGGTGGGAAGGTGTTTTAAGATTTAGTTTTTATTTCTCACTACTCTGATGTGATTGGTCATAAATTAATTTCCCCAAGTAGAGTCTGTATTGCCTGTGATGTAGTGGCTGAGTGATCTTCCTGTCCTTATCTCAACCCATGAGACTTTTATGACATTTTCTGTCTTCTGGCAAGCTGTGGAGGGGACTGATAGTGTTGCTTTGGTGGGCACCTGGTGTCCCACCAAGGTCAACCCACCACCGTAATGTTTTTCTCAAATGTCATAGTGCAAAACGCCCAAGTTGGATAGCTTTGGACAAGCATTAGACTGACTGATGAAGGCCAGACATATAAATGATTTGAACTTCAAAGCTGAAATCGAAGTCCAATTATAGGTGCTGGAAAACATAAGCACTTTTGTGAGTATGGCTATGATATGTATTTATGTCCATTGTTTTCAGCTAATTCTGCAAAAGTGGTCTGATCACATAGCTACTGAGTAAAAAAAGAAATTATGATCATACACCATTCTTTTCTGATTGTCTTCCCTTGAAGTGTGGCTATAGTAATTTGTAATAAAGGTTTTCATGTTAATTTATTGCTGTATGCCGAGATCTAGAGTGAATGTCAGTGCTAGCAGGATTAGAATCTGTTAAATTCTGGTTTAAAAAGTGGTCTTACTGGGTATTACTGATGTTTTGGGAAAAGATGAATTGAAAAGCTCTGTTTATTGCCAAATTAAGCAAGCAGTAGCTGGTTCACTGCTGGGTGTTCCAAACCCCAGAGAGCTGATGACTGGCATGAACACAAGCTAGTGGCCCCTTCATAATTTTTATTGGAGCAGCTCATGTCGGGGTGCTCAAGACTACAGTTGCAGCATGTGTGAAAAATTAGTAAAAGAAGCATTTTTTAATTGAATATATTTTTATATGTTAAGTGGCCTGGATTTCAAGGGCTGGTGATAATGTCAGCTGGGATTCTTGACTGATGCTTAGTTGCGGTCTAGGTACTGGATACTTTATGTTCAAGCTATTATTATGGCTGCGTTTGGGGCTAGGCGCTTGGTGAGTAATCTTTTATTATGCAGATCAACATAGACATGGCAATTTTAACTTCTCTGAAGTATTAATAAATGTATGACTATGTGACTTTCTTATTTTTTTCATCCATTAAAAGAAACAATCTTCATTAACTGCTTGTGTTCCATGCACTAGTACTTTGATCAAACTAGTATCCATTTATGGGCATGGATAAATACTACTGTTTCTAACATAACCATTACACATCTCATCTTTTGAGTTAGGACAGGATAAAACATAAATCACTGCTCTTTAAAAAAGCCTAAATAATGGGTATTTGATGAACTGTGGTGCAGGCATCTCAGGTATAAATTTAAGAACAGATGAATTTTCATTAAACTACACTAATTTAAAGTAAATTTACAAATCAGAGCTAAAGTTAGAACATGTCAGAGGAATGTACACAAGTAAAATGCAAGACTAACTGACAAGAGTTGTCTGTTGTACAGTAAAATATACAGTGCAGTGGGAACAGTTTTAAGTTATTGAGCATTGAAATCTTCCCTCTTTATAGTTTCCAGATAAAAATCAGAACTGCTGGCTAGCAAATGGCAGATAGCCCTATTTCGATACCAGCTTCAAAATCTGAAGCAACTTAAATGATCCTATTTCACGTGCGTGTTCTAAACAAAATGTCTTTTACACCACTCACCACCCTCCCCCTTTGAGAATTTTCCCTGTCTCTGTAAATACAGGATGTGGTTCATAGCAGTTATTGACTTGTGCCCTTTATTGAGATATTAGACTTCATTATGTTAAGGTCTGTATTTATCGCTGTCCATGCTGGACATTTAAACAGGAGTAACTCTTCTTATTAAGTGATAATTGATGAGTTGACACAAGTAAGGAGTCTCCTTTAAACAGGATGCAGCTTGGGATAATCAGAGTTCCAATATCTGATCACCAACTGGTTTCTGTGTAACAGAGCTGTCACTAATACATTATTCTGTATATAAATACAGTTCCTGCTTTCACAGTGTAAAAATTAACTGTAATGACATCCCTTTCTCTCTCCTTAAGACAATTTATAGCCCTGAAAATCTCCTTGCTGGGGAAATATCAAGTGTAGCAACATTTACCTACTGCCTGTTAACTTTCTTAATTAAGAGTACACATACTTCCTTCATGATATAGCTCAATAAGATATTTCATAGGTGATTGTATCCCATCTAATCTTCCAGGATTTTGAAAGCTATGTTTTTGCCTTTAATCTGTATTTTGTACTACAGAGATATTAAGACAGTATTTGTAATGCAAAATACAAATGCAATTTGTATTTTTGAAGTTGAAATGGTAATAATCATTCAGTCCTTGGAGTCAAAGTAATTTTTCAGCCTTTGTTTTTTTTAGCCTTATGTTCCCTAGTCACTTTTTGTATATGGTTGTTCTAGGTCTGCGTTTCTTGATGCTGTAGTTAGTTCTGTTTTACTGTACAGTGCATCTGCAGCACTGCTGGGAGTATATCTGATGATCTCATTACTGGATCAAAGCCTCAGTCTCTTGGGTCACAACCCTGCTTAATGTTCTTGTGCAGACCCCTCCAGACTTCCACTTAAAGCTGCACTTTGTGCTCATAAAAACATTTGTTCAGGACATAAGCAACCAGGAACGAAAAAATAAAGCAGTCTGCAAAGTATTTGAGGCAAAAAGGAAAAAAGAAAAAAAAAAAAGAAAAAAAAGTGGTTTATGTTACCAACATTTAATTCTATCTGCTTACCACGCTGCTCTGTCATGACCAAGCTCCCCAAATCAGTTGTTTACTGCTTTAGGAAGTAAAAACATGGACAAAACCAAAGCTTAAAGTTGAAAATCAGATTTTAAAAACACAGTTTATGATCCTGAAAAGAAAATCAAGGACATTTTGATTTCTCATATGCTGGTCTTTTTTTTTACATACATTAGATGACATTATAGATGAAATTCTATGAAATACAATAGCTTTATATTCTTAAGTAGTGATGGAATATAATGAGAAACTACAGACTCACGTTTCCTGTTCAATGGGAGAAGTCTGATTTTGAAACTGGATCAATTGACAGCAGAGGAGCAATCCATTCTGCAAAGAGCTTAAAAGATCCCTGAAAACAGATAAATGAATGCAGCCTTGAAGTAGCGCATGTTGAGGTCACACCCTGTGTACAGTAGTGGTAGCAATCCTTACCACCTCTGGTAATTCAGAGAAGAGAGCAAGTATTTCAGGATTAAGGACCTTGGACTTCTTTTCTGTCCTTGAATTCAGGCCAGCTGCTGCCCATAGCTGTGTAGTTCTGTACAAAGATGACCTGAGGCCCTATCATGCTGTGTTTATTGCTGACAGATAAGTTCCTTAGTGTGCACAAATTGTGGAAGGGAGACCAGGTTTCATCAGATGGTACTGGCATCAAAACCGTGTCTGAGGCTTTACTCCTCCTTGTGAGAAGTCTGTCACCTTCTCCCTGCTTGGCAGCAAGGCTGCCACTCAAAGGGACCTAGGCAAGGTGGAGGAATGGGTCACAGGAACCTCATGAGATTCAGTGAGGACAGATGTACTTGCAAAGGAAGAAACTCTTGCAACAGCACGGGCTGAAGTCTGACTTCTGGGGACCTGAGCATTTTTTGTATAGTCTGTATGAGGTACATGAATACAAAACTGAGTGATGTGTGATTATAAAGCCTGATGTATTGCCATGTCCTCCATTAAGTGCTCCTGATAAAATATATTATGAATGTAACCTCTGTCTTCAGAAAGAATGCAACATTCAAATGCTACAGTCCTGACATAACTTGGGTTAGGGTGTGTGATGTGTTCATACATATTATACTTGACTACATAGAAAAAGGTGGCTAACAGTAGAGCGTTTTGTACATCTGTTGGTTGTTCTAATCATAACCTTGGCAGAGATGTCAATAAAAATGGTCTGAAAGTGCTAAGTGCTGTCTTTTGTGGAAAACTAGGCTAGCACTGAAATTTGATATACCCTGCTGAGAATCTGCCTGATGGGAAGACTGCAAAAGCACCTTTCTTCCTCCCCAAGTAAGGAGCCTGCTGTAGTTGTGGAAGCTTTTAACATTGCATAATAGAGGATAGTTTTTCCTGGAAATTTTTCGTTTGATTTAGGTGTCTTTGGTAGTCTTACCAGTGCAAATATCTACCTGCATTTCCTTATCTTGGATAATCCTTCCATTTTTTTTAAAAAAGGGGAGACATGAAGGGGAAGGGGTTTGCAGATCCTCTGGCAAAGATTTTAAGGCTTAAATAACTGCAATGTGACCTTATTGCCACATGTAATACTGCTTCTTGATTTATCACCTTGGAAACAGCCTGAAGTCTTTGTTTTGTGTACTAGCTCTACTGTGATTTAAAACCAGTAGATGAGTGAAACATAGATCTAATAAGATTTAACTCTTCCATGGTAAGAACTTGTAATTAGACATATTAGTTGCTTGATTTGGGCTATGATTTTTTAAATAGAACCGCCTTCCTTGTGAACTAACAGAATTCTTACCACTATATCGAGTTCCATCTTCATAGCAGTAAATTTGCTCTTCTGCCCTTTCAAGAGCCTTCAAAACAGAGGTTTTTTACTGACCTACCAAGTTCTCTTACAGGTATTTGCAAGAAACAGTGAAACCTTTTAAAATTTTTGTTCTTTTTTTTTCCCCCAGCCAGTATCTGTTTTCTATGTAGCATAAGTGGTGGTGGTAGCTCCCTGTAACTAGAATGTCTGTTCCCTTGGGAGGAAAAGCCATCCAGATCCTTCCACCTGACATGTTAGTAACATGTTTCTAGAGCGATGTTTAGGTACTTTTTATTTACTGCAAAGATCTTAATAGAGATGGGTGGTTGCTGTAGCTAAGTGTATAAACTGCAGAGATTTCAAGACTATATACATGTTGTTGTTAATATTCTGTAATCAATAGGTTCTTTAGACCTTATAGGAACTGTGGAATGGCTGCTAACTAGGATTTCAATGAATTATTTGCTTTCACGTTACATTTCTGCTTCGATTCTTTTCACCTTCTTTAGTACTGCAAAATCAACAGAGGTGAAATAAAAGTGCTTCCATTTCTTCACCTAAAATCTGTTCCCCAATATTCTATTGCTTTTAACTGTACAAGTGAAAGATATACAGTAACATTGCACAAGAGTTTCAGCCCACGTCATGTATTACTGCTGGTGATAACTCACATATGGAAAAAATAAATCTTGAATTTCTTTACATTTATTTTTTAATTATTATTTTTAGAATAGTGGTGAAATTATACTGTAATTCATAAGCATCTCTGATAAGGGAAATTGAATAATAGATTTAGAAGTGACAAAATACCTATGTTCCATGTTCTGAAAATAAATTTTTTCCAAATATCATTGTACTCTTAGTGTTACAGGATGTCCTGTATTGCTCCTGTTTTTCTGTATCATATTCCCCTTTAAGTAAAAGAATGCTAGACATTAAGAAAAATGAGAAGCTTTGAGTCTTTTGAAACTTACTGAAGAGGGCAAAGTGGTACATGCTTGAGAATTTATGCAATACAATGTTAAAAATAAATTAGTAAGAAAATAGCAGCCATGTCTTTTCAAAGACGCAAGATATAAGTAGGAAAAAAAAACCCAGTAAGCCATAGGATGAAGAAATGCTTGGAAATATAGATGACTATGTACTTATGCATATCTAAAGAATTCATTAAAGGCTGTCTAAAATTGTAGGATTTTAATTTAAAAAGGATTGTAACTTGGAGAGAGGGTAAAAGAAAAACAGGTACCCAAACTGTTCTGAAGTAATGAATAGTACTGAATTTTACAGGGAAGTAATGTGAAAATTAGAAATTGTGAACAACTGGTTCTACAAGTTTATATTCTGTTTTCTAGCTCTTTCATACAAATACCTCACACATTTATTGGATATTTTTTCCTGAACATTTCATAAGGAATTGATCTTTTCTCTCAATTGTTGAAGTGATTTCATGATGTAAGACAGAGATTTGAACAAAAAGACAGAACATTACAAGAACTTGGAGTAATCAAAACTCTGCCTTAGTAAAATTATCTGATACTTTTGTCTGCATTTTCATGTTTTGTATTTATGCATCCATCTGAAAACTTATGTGTGCTTACTGTGACAGTCAGGGAAACCAAACTTTGAATGATGTGCACGGTAAAAGTTTGGACTTTCTATCAGACTTTGAAAATTTCCAGATGTGGATGCACAGGTGTAAATAAACCATTGTTTAGATTGTGTAACAACATGATAGAGGAAAATACTGAAGCCTTCAAAGTAAACTGTGAATGCTTCATGTTGAGATGATGTGATCTTGATACTTTTTCTCACAAAGAGAAGCAAAAAACCCCAACCTTTTTCCTACTCACAGAAACTAAAACAAAGCAAATGTGGAATTTTGGGTTTGTGAGGAAAACCAGAATATAACAATGTAGCACGTTATTGAGAAACAGGAGACAGATGAATCTTGGTTTAGTGAGGAAATTTTACTGGTATCAGTTACAACTCTGGATACCTAATACTTCCAAGAATTAGCTGCATGTACCCATTATGATTTTGTCAGTGAATTGATCCTGTATTAAACACAACATCCCACAGATCAGATCACATTGTATGATTTCTTTGTTTAGAATACAAATTGTATCATTTCTTTGTGTAGAATTTGTGTTTCTCTATTGCCAATATTTCATAGAAACAAATGCTCAGTTGAGAAATATTCTGAGTTTTGTTTCTTTCTGTTGTTTTTCTTGTCTTTCAGTGAGCCTAATGTTGACAAGTCCAACCAGGAACTGAGTTAAAAATGGCTTCATTCTGGGCTCTAGTCTAGGTCCTTTGAAAAGATTTTCAGAAATTCCTTAGAGTCCTTTCTCTGAAAAGCAAAATCTTTTAAAGGATTACAAGGTTTCTGCCTTGGTTGTTATTCTGCAGATGACATCTTCAACTCAAGAAGCACATGGAGTTTAGATGTAACATGGAGTTAAGATGTGACACCAAGCCTGAAAATTTTGTCCAGTAGTGTAATGAGTATAAAGCAGCTGTCTCAGAAAATCACTGGAATTACGCAACCCAGTTTTTGGATGGTGTTAGATTATTTTGTTTCTGCTTGAGTCATTTACGAACCAATCTCAAACACCAGTGATTAACTGGTATATGCTAAGTGGTGTTAACCAAGACCTTTCTCTTATGACTTTTTGCTAAGTGTTTGTTTTGACGTAAGTTAATGGCTTCTATGTAATTCTTAGATTATTATGCCTTTTATTATATGACTGACAAGCCAGGAAATAGCCAAAAAAAAAAGTGTGTGGGATCTAAAAAAAAAAAGCGAATAGCTAAAATATTGTGGGAAGCTATCGTCTTTGGAGCAGAGCCCATGAATAATAAATACATGATAATAAAATAAACATGTTAGGTTGAATGTCTTCATTTTTCAGAAATTTTGGATAGATGCCTATACTGCTTTTCTGAAAATAAGTTTAACTAGGACTCATAAAGCTAAGCTGGTGTGGTGCTATTGGCTTGAAGAACTCTAAGAAGTTTTGAGTCTCAAACTGCTTAAGTAACCTGGGCTTAGCTGGGGGATGTCTGCTTGTGTTTGTGCATCTGAGCATGTCAGGGAAGTGTTTATTAAATAAATTGAAATGATATATTTCTGTGTAGATGGACATACTGTATTTTCTCTTAGTGATCCTAAACAGAATTATTCTGAATGTGTTGTGGGAATTGCAGCACATCTAATTTTTTCCTTCCAATAATTTTTTCAGAAGGAGGATTGATGTTTCTCACAGCAGCTTCTCTTTTGTGTTGCTTTTGTAATCTTAGCTGATATGAATTAATATTTAGCCACTTCTTTTTACTAGATTTTTTATGAGCGTGTCGTATCAGAATTCCCCTTGAGTACAATCCTTCCAAGTGCAAAGCACCACATATCTTTAATTTCCCTGGTTTTCTCTGTGAGCTGAGGCCAGTCAGTGCTTTGAAAGACTGTTCTTTAATTCTGCAAAGCCCTGAATTTAATATTATTTTGACCTTTTTAATATTCTGGATTTAGAGTGTTTGCCATGCTACAGTATTTCACAAAGTGAATGAGTGACTACAATTTTAGGGTTTGAATTGGAGATTTACGTAGGAGAGAACCAGAATAAATTTCCTTAATCTGTAGATGAGATAGTTTAAATGATCGTGGTTTCCACTGTTTTCCCTGAACAACTCTTGCTTTTATAGTTTCTTCCTTGAAGTCAAGGGTTTATTTTATTTAGGGGTGTTAAGACTGTATATGAATCTTTTTTCTATTGCTGACATACTTGTACATAGGTAGTGGGAGATACTTTTTTTCAGTGGTTCCAAATGTACTTTTGATAATTTCACTTGCTTTTGGAAGCTGCCAGCTGTTACCTTGCTAAAATCTATAGATATAGAAGAATTTCCACAACAATTCATAGGTGTAGCTGGCAAATTGTGCATAAATGTACACAAATCTAAGCATACACAGTCCAGACTTATTTAGGGCATATGTGTATGTATCCTGTATAATGGTCTTTTTCTTCCTACCAGTCTTGTACATAAAAAATCAGTAGGCTGATATTGGGGTAAATTCTTCGCATTAATGAAACAAACATTGTATCTTCTTACTGAGATTTTTAGATGGAGGAGAGCTTTTATTTCCCTTAGCTTATTTAGGTTTATTTGATTCAGTTGTTCTTCAGATTGCTTTAGATTTATGTGCATTTGACTTTTTGTTTTCTGGAATTTTGGGGGGCAGGACAGCTGTACTGTAGGGTAAATTGTGTTATAGATTAATATGTAAGTGGGCAATGCAAAAGAACTAATCTACAAAAGTGTAAGGGAAATAGCTCTTGGTGGTTGCAGAGGTCAGGAAAATATTTAGCTCTGGATAAGTACATAGGGACAAAATATGTACTAAATTAACCATTTCATTTGGTAGTGCCTTGTACACAGCCCCTGTAACATACAAAGAAACTCTGGGGTCAGGGGCTGTTAGGAAGTCCCTAGAAACCGTTTGCTGACTGATCTATAAGTTATTAGTGAACAAATTGGAGGAGGTCATAGAAAAGGGCGATCATCATATCAGAGGCTGTAGGGGATTAACTCATGTCTCATTGCTGAATCAATCTTCTCCCTTTTCCAACCAACAAAATTCAATTAACTTTTATGAATTATTTAGCCATGCTGAAGACTTAGATAATATTAATATTAGTGTTTCAGTTTTTTTGCAAGGAATGTAAAATACTACTTCTTTATCATCAATCAAACTCCCAGTGTAGATGGTAATTTTCTATTTCACTGTTTTAAGAAATACCTTCTTAATCACACCTGATGTTGACTGAAGAATTTTACATACTAGCTACTGCTTATGTTTAAATTATGAATTGCCTCAGAAAAAAGTTAAGGATTCTAAGTAACTTAAGTGACAGATTTTTTTACTCAATGGCAGGTTTTTAAACAGAAGCTTTTAGAACTTTAATGTTACCAGATAAATGCTATTTCAACCCAAGAAGAAAGGAGTTTGTACAATGTTGCTAGAAAAGTTGCAAGAATATTTATGTCTTTGACAAAAGAGTTTAATTCTCGTCCGTAAAGCTACACAAGAGAGAGTGGCTAAGAATAAAACAGGATTAACTTGTAGACAGGAAAAACTTATTTTTGAGTGCCTCAAAAAATGAAAGATTGTCAATCCTTCAGTCACTTCCTGCACTGTTCTTAATATGATAGCAAAGATATAGTCATCAAAACTGAGAAATAGGAACTTGAAGACTTGACAAGCTAATCAAGATCATGAGAATGTCTTCTGCAAGTGCTCAACGAAAAACAGACAGTGAGCATTGGAGGGTAAAGAATGAGACTTCATGGGCTGGTTACTTAGCCACCCTTGCCAATGCTGTTGTGAAAGGATAAAAAGTTCATAGCAACTTAGTCACCCAGTGGTGTATTCAAACGAATGGGTGAGTACTGGAGTCTGCAGTAACTTCGTGTTTCTACACCAGCACTGGCACTCATTCCTGAGCTAGATACTTGACATAGTTTAAAGCTACTTTGGGGGCATATGCAAAAACAAGAATCAGACCAGGGAATAGCGTGAACTGCATCTCTAGACCTTAAATCATTTATGCTGGGATTTGTCTTCTCAAGTATTTTGGCCATTCCAGTTTTCCTGTCAGCATTTCTGCATGTAAATGACTTATCTAGCACTGATGTACTCTGCCTTCATTGGAACTTGCACAATATTGCATGACATCGTCTTTCCTTGAAATATCATATCCTTCATCATCAATCAGGTATTTCATCAGTCCCCTCTGGCTTCTCTTGAATTTCTTTAGGCTGATTTAATATTAAATTTTACTATGGTTTCTTACTGCATTTTTTCAATGTAACTTTAATTAAACGTCTGAGCCTTGTGGATCAAGATAACTTTTATTAAAATTAATAAATGGATGGTCCTTATAGGTCTGCTTGTAGTTGCTTTTAGTTTCTCCTAGTTTTATCAAAGCCAAAGACTCTAAAGATAGAATATGGTTATGAGATAGACAGTAAATCTGCATACTGAAGAATTTATGACATGAATTTCAAATGTAAGTTGTTAATTTTTTCTTAAGAAAACACAGGGACAGGGTTATCAGGCAAGCTGGAGAGGTACCTTTTTGAAAAATCTTAATCAATTGCACGTCAAGCTTAACAACCATGATTGGGTAAGATAGGGATTTACTTACAAAAGCACAGAAATTTCCACTGAAACTTGGCATGTTGATTGTAGATGTTGAATAATTTAGAAGTCTCAGCAGTGCTGCCAATGCTAGTAAGATATGCTAATTTCTAATAGACGAATGTGCTGTTCGGTACCTTTGATTTTACTCTCTGCTCTTACAACAATCTTACCCTTTCAGTGAAGCAAACTCAGAACATATTGTTCCAAGTGTCAAAATTATATGCAATAGAATCACAGCATATATTGTATTTAAAATGTGCTGTTGGAAGTTCTTTGTGTTGTACAGTACTTTAAGCTTAACTAAAATGTACTGAAATGCAGAAAGATACATGTATTTTATCTTCATCCCTTTCAGTAGTTGTTCTTGCATTATATAAACAGTAGTTGGAAAGGATAATTTTTTTCATTTGATTTTTTTTTCTTAGTTGCATGAGGATTTTTCACTTTAGTTGTTAATACTGACAGTTGCACTGACATTAGCTATTAAATAGTGCTATACATTGATTTTTTAATTATTGTAGGCTGTGATAAAGCACACTAAAATGGGATTGTTTCCCTTTTCTCAGCATCCTTACATTTTTTCTCAAGAGTTTACAACTGTTATGTGTGTTCAACAATATAAATGTTATACAGATGTAGTTTACATGCCAATGTTAATTAGTTCATTAGTTAAGTAGAACTTTTAATGGTCATTATTAGTATACTACTCAGTTCTGATTAGACTGTTACTTAGTTCACCAGTTTTTTTCTGGAATATACACAAACTCATATATTACAAGAATCGTATAATAGAATCACAGAATCATAGAATGTTTGTTTTATTAACCTGGTGATGAATTCTGTCTTTCTTTTGCCATTCCTGTGGTAATTCCTCATGAGACAAATTTGAAAATCATTAAGAAATGGAAGACTGTATTAAGGTCAGCCGCAACTATAAGGATAAACTAGCAAATATACCATTTCTCACTACTTATGGAACTTTCCGTTCAGAAATGTAGTTCAATAACACAAAGCTAGCCTTGCAATAAAATCCAGAGGATACAGATTTCTTGTTAGCATTTACAAATCTGTCTGGATTTTATGCCACAGTCAGATTTTCTTATGCAAATGTTCACATACTTGTTAATATCTCACACCTGGCCTAGTTATGTGATGTGTAATTACACTGACAAAAATAAGGATAGCTTTGAAGTCAAGTGTTTGCATAATTTCAACAACTGTTGAGCCAGATCCGTGCCTTCTACAAGTGGCAGCCTTTTTGTTTCAATAAAGAGAACTGGACTTCGTGAGCTGGTTGCTACGCCCTGATAGAAAAAGTAGCTAACAACCCTTTTTTCCTTACCAATGTTGTATTTTTTAAAAGTATTTTATATGTATGGATGCTTATAGAGCATGATCATGAGGAAACAGTAATTATTTTATATCTGGTATGGAATGTATACATTTTACATAGTGTGAATTCCAGTGTGTGAAGGCCATGCATTGGATCTGATACCTAGCAGAAACAGTGAATAATTGACTTCTAAGTGAGTAAAAGAGTTCTGTGGGAAAGGTGAATAATTACATAACTTAAGTTTGCATCAAAATCAAAATTTTACACCTTGAAGGTGTGACATTTAAAATTTGCCAGGCCTTTTTCATACGTGACATGCAGTGCCTAAGCTAGAGCAGGTCACACAGTAGCCACTTGGCTGCTAGAATGACAGTTGTTAAATTAAGCTAAAAACAGTTCAGGCCAAGGAAAGCTTAGCTAAGTCTTGAGATCCTGCACTGCCAGGTCATTGCAAAGCCCTCTCACATCTACTAATATCAGCAAAAATCCCATTTACTAGGATGTCGTGGTCCGCACCCTAGATGTCCCGGGTCCGCCCACCAAGGGATGTGGTCCACTCACTGGGGTCCCAGACCACGCCCCCAAACGGAATCTGAGGCGCAGCACCTCCCTCCAATGTCCCAATCAGTTACAGGAACCACCCTCTAAGAAAAAAATATTTATTTATTTATCCAAGGCAGCTATTCTATGAAGCACCCTTATATACATGCATATATCCAGTATCTTAATCCTAGATATCACAATCCTGTATCATAGTCAGTAAAGAATGTGTCTTATCAAGCCTAATAATCCCAAAAATCCTTTAACAATTCACAAACCCCAAAACCTCTACCCAAGAGCAGGAAAAGGAATAGGGCATTTAGCTAGACTTGAACCTAATGCCAGTCTAAGCTGAGTAACATTGAGGTTTTTCAATCCAGAGAGTGTGGCAGTACTTTAAAATTAATTTCCTGGTCTTTCAGGCAGTACCCAGTATGACAGTGCAGTACTCCAGGAACTGTGTATGTCCAGTTTAGGAGCTGACAAAGGACTTGTTTGTGGAGAAATTGTTTTCTGGCAATGATGGTTAGGCAGCCCATCTTCCTGACTGAAGTAAATGGTACTGCGCCTAAACACTTCCAAGTCTGAAAAAACTAATAAGCACTACCTAATTAAGAAAGTCTTAAGCTTGCTGCTTTAAGTCTGAATAAAAACATTTAAAATTCTGTATGTATAACAAAAGATGTGGCAAATTTTCACAAGATCCTATCTGTAGAGCAATAAGGATTACAAGATTGTCCTGATGTAAGCAAATAAGAGTTAAAATTTCCAAATTTCTAGCAGTATTCTTAAATAGCTAAAAGCAATGGTATTATTTAGAAATATATAAATGCTATAAATTTGAGGAACATGCCACCAATCCAGATATAAGTGTTCCATTTCAATCTTAGCAAAGCAGGTTACAACAGAAATGCCATCTCCTGAGAGCATTCCATTTCCCCTTCAATTCTTTGAATGGTTTATTTTCTGTTCCTATGGTTATGACATGAAGATTAATAAAAGCACTCTGACTACAATCATAGTGTCTTTTTCTAACATAAGCAGTGCTATGAAGTCTAAACCCTCCAAAATCCTCTCAAGGAATAGAAATAGATTTAGAAGAGTAATATATACTTTAAAAGTTTAATTTTTACAGTGGAATGTTTTATTCTATTAAATAACCAGTTTAGAATGGTTTGTTCCAAACATATTTAGCCGTCAGAATACCCACAAGATAAGTAATATCCTTTTTTCCAGATGAACAAATAGAAGCATAGAAATTTAACAACCAGATGTAAGTATCCAACGGTGAAGAAGCCTTATGAAAGGGAGTCCCCTCCTTCCCTCAACCCCCTGCTATTTTGATTAGTAGTGTTTGACTTCTATTTCAACTCTTGCCAATTGCACTTTTTTGAATTGTGTTGATGCAAAAATAAGCAGTCATAGGGTATAGTTTGTGTATATAGATAGAGGTGTATAGGACCTGCAAAATGCTGAAGTGAGAAATTACACAATTTAAAATGTTTTGGCTCCGTGTAAATGCTAAAAGACAAACTGTTGTTAAATTCCAGTGTGAGCTCCTTGCTTAAGGCTTCCAGTATCTCTTCAGCTTTGTATTGTGTCATTTTAACAATGCCATGATAGTGAAAGCAGTACAAATGCCTAAAATCAACATAGTAACCTGTGGAGTAGGAGGGAAATTATATTAATGCAGGTCATCTTTCTACATACAGATGTAAGCATAAGAGCTGGGTGACTGAAATGTAACTCTATTTACTGTAGTTTTATTTTAATCTTCTGGGAATTCATTAGCATCCCTCTCAAAAGCTTGTGTTCAAATTCTGCCTATAAAAGAACAAATAAGAAAGATAACAGAAATTATTTAATAGAAGACATTTTCCCAGGTTATGCAAATGTAGCTAAGGAAATATTGCATTATTCTGCATTTACATGTTGTGTTGTATTAGAGGAAAGTTGCACAAAATAATATTAATTTCTCTCTTGAAAAGTCATTTCTTATGAGGATGAGCATATCTCCTAGACAGGTGAATAATGAATGCAAATTGCTAATATTGTACAAGCCCCTCATCACAGATTATAGTGAACAGGAAGGAAGAAAACTATTATGGAGTTGTTTTAGGAATAGATTAGGTGAACTGAATTTTTTTGTTTACTGGTAAATCCTATTTTAGTAAGACAATGAGGATGCCTGTTGTTAATAAAGAAAACAATGGCAAACAATTCAGATCTCAAATTTTCCTTGAGTAAGGTGGTCCTACTTTCCTGAATTTTCAGTGTTTTCAGCAAACCCTCAAGAACAGTGGCTGCTTAGGGATATGTGTGTTCCGGATGCTGGGTAGAAAATCTACAAAGAATGCTGGAAATGCTTTTTCAGCTCAGAAGTACTGTTTTCACTCATCCCTAATCACTTTTTGAAAGTTTGACATTTAATGCTGAAATTTGCTGCGACTTGTTTGTCACATATATCGTTCGTGTATATATGAACATTTATCTGCATTCAAAGGAAAGAATTCAGGTAGAATGGATCTCTGTCTACTAACAGACCACCGCTGAAGATTTTATTTTCTTCAGAGTATAATATGAAGAGAACTGACAGTTTCATCCTGGTGCTTCTAGAAGGTTTGCTTTCTCTTACTGTTTGTGTTGGTCTGCAATATTGGTCTGCAGATGTTAACATTTCTGGTGTAGGAATTTCTGGTGGAATGTGCTTACCTAAAATAAGAGAACTCATGGAAGGCTTAATACTTCATGTTTGTAAAGCCCATGAAGTGTAGGGCCTCCCAAACATTATTGGGTCCGTTCTGAAATCTAACGTTTACTTTATTCATTGCTACAGCATAAACCAAAATTCTGTAAGTTACAGATGGTCACCAAATTGACAATGCATTCATTGAAGCATAAATTTCCAACTCACTGAAACTCTGCTTTCCATGTGCTCAAGAGACTCCTGGAATAACACAAAGTGACAATATGCACGGGTATGCAAGCAAACATATGATGCATACAGCATATGTTATACTTTAGCTTCGTATGAACTGAAGGGAATTGATAGAAATAATACTCTTAGCAAAAGATCTCTTTATGCAATCAAAACTCTTTCTCAATTCCAATAGGATGGCCTAGAGATGTATCTGTCCTCGGATACTCTACTCTGGTTTCTGTGACACGTGCCATACCGCTAGCCACAGACATGGTAAGGTTCCTGTAGCTTTCACATAGCTACTTGTGACTGTAGTTAAAACTAAGATGAGGACCTTCCTTCGTGATTATAACTACTACAGATCTGTTCTAAATAATGAAATTCTAGGCTTCTGATATGTTGTTTTAAACTTTGCAGCTGTCTACTTGCTCTCCAAACATAAATTCCTGTTTACAAACATAGTGCATATGGGACTTAAGGATTCACATTGGACCGTAAATGGAAACATATGGTTCCTGAGGCCAGTGCATGTAATAGAATGTTTTACTTCATGATGTCAAAATAGTGTGCAAGTCCATTCGTGTAATCAACATATAAACCTAGGATATGAGAAATACCCCCACTATCCTATATTTATATAAATACACGTACACATACCAACTGTGCTCCTTTAATATTAATGTGAACCTGTGTTTCCAAGTTCTACATGCAACTATTTATATTTCTTATCCTTCTGGAGCATGGTTTAGAAATTTGGACTCTGAAAATTGGGCACTTAACCATCTGGTTTTAATTGTCTTGCTTTTTAATAGATGTTTCTGGGTTATTTTTCCAGTGGTTATTTTCTTACACGCATTCTTTGCTGTCAAGGCTGAGGTATAAGGATAGAAATCAAATAAATAAGCTTTCTAGTGCCTCCACCTCCTGCCCCCAAAAGGGATTGGCTTTCTGATATGTCCTATTTCATCTTTTCCAGACCTGTTCTTGTGACTGAGATACTCCAAGGTATCTAATAAGGTGCTGAATGCCTTTATTTGTGGGTCAGTAATGCTTATGAAGTAGCAGATTGTTTCGCCTACTAATTGCAGTCAATTCATAGAGTGCTGCAGTTGTTGTTACTCTTACCCCTGGATACACACATTTGAGCTTCTAATTTTGGCACCCAGAAGAAATTCTAGGCAGATCAAAACTGAAAAAAGGAAGAGACAGAAACAAATAGAATACAGGAAAGTAAGGAAAAGTTGCCCGGTACTGTAACTTATGATAAACTGTGGTACTTTAGAGAGAGAAACTAACTGAAAGGTCATTTCTTTTCTAGAACTGAGGAGAAACCTTATAAATTTGAGTGTATCTTTCCATTGTTTCTAACTACATAAGCCAAAATCACTGAACAATTTCTGAAACTGTTAGAAAAGTAGCTTTCGGGAAACTACATTTTAGTTTAGAAACACAGCATTCTTCGAAAAAGTGTTATCCTTTTGCTTTCCTTGGAAGATCAGCAGTAATAGCTCTCACACAAGATCTGAGAGACTTAAGTTCAGTTCTTAGGAGGCTAGAGAGTCGTTGTCTATCAAAATCCTTGTCCAAATCCCCTCTCTGAACCAGTCAGAGAGCCGGTTTTTATAAGTATATTCCATTACCCAGTTAAAGTTGTAAGTAATTTCAAATTGATTTTTCTGAATTTTTATAGCTGGAGCCAGCAAATGTATTTGTATAAAATATTTATATAATCTCCAAGCCAGAGAGGGAATAAGTCACTAACTTTGTAACTCACCTGGGAAAATGGGGCACGTAGCTATCAGTCTCTTCTCCAAATCTTGAAGATTTATGCAGGGTGGAATAACTCCATATAAGATAATATGAAAATCATGCCTCAATAGTCCACCTAGGGCACTTCCTCCAGAAATAGTAAATGTGAACTTGGATCTGAGCAGGCAGAGGTCTGCACTGAGGCTGTGTCTCTTACTGTCTGGGAAAGAGCTCAGATTTAAATTTTGAAAAGAACGACCTCAAGCTCACCTCTTTTTAGGGCACCAAATGAAGACTGCAAAATCAGAGGGATAGTGTCATGACTGTCATGAACCTATGTTCTTTTTGTCCAGTGATTTAGCAAAATTTTCTAGTAAGGGGATCTAGGAAGAATGGAGCTTATTTCTTTTGTTCAGCAATAGTGTGATGGTGAAGCCAGCTGAACTCTCTGCATCTTTCTCATGCCCATTTCTAATTAACGTTTAGAATAGAGAAAAGGAGAGAAAACCAAACAGTTATGGGAATTTTCTGACTCTAATAACTGTTTTTTGAACTATGGTACAATTGTTTCTTGATAATGAGTAAATGGCAATGACAAGATACACCTTGTGCTGGAATTGACAGGATAGAACTTTAATACTTCATAGTCAAGGAAAAGGCAAATGTTCAGTCCCTCTGGAATTGCCACTCTTGGATCATCTGGCAGAAAGTGCTATATGAGAAGCACAGCTGGGTCTCCTTCTCTCAGGAGAATCGAATGAAATACCCTGGTGTCTGACTCAGCTGGCTGAAAAAAAATGCAGGCCCAGAGTTGTCTCCCAGTTGCCTGCAAAATGCTTTTTTAATCTATTTTGCACTAACTGGAATTAGCTCAACATTTCAGACTGTTTAATAAGTATTTCAAATAATATTTGAAACACATGTTAGTCCCAAGGAAATACATAGATGTAATGAAAGCTACTATTGGAAATATCAGAGTCTTAAAGACAAAAAAAGCTAATTATTTTATAACAAACACTATGACAAACTACAGTAATTATCATAATTTCTATTTTATTGTTGTAACAACAAAAATTTTAAGCTCCCATTGCTATGCAGTGATATGGAAATTAAAATACTAAAAATAAATAATTCTGGTTTTAAAATTAATAATTTAAATAGATTTTGGTTTTAAAATTATAAAGGGAATAATTTGTCCTGTTTGACTACTAGACGTGCTTCCTTAGCCCCCTGTCTTTCAAATCATGTACAAGTTTTAATTTGATACTGGTGATTGGTACCACTGAAAGCTAAGAAAATGTCTAGCTCAAAAAGTCCTAGAAAAGCCCATGGAGAACTCATCTAATGTATCTTTTTTTTTATATTTGACTAAGTTACCTATTCTTCTAAAACATTCTGACTCAATTCTGATAGTTTTGTGATAGTACAACACTAGCAGTGTTTCATTTCATAGTTGTCTTTATCAGTAGACATGCAATTTTCATAGGTGGTGAGAAATGCGTCTAAAAAAATCTGATAGATAGTTGTTGGGGGTGTTAATCTAGTTAGTTCTATGATGTAGAAATCATACTGGCCATGCTTCATAAAGTAATAATGTACATTACATAAAGTAATTCATACAACTGTCCTGTAAACTCTTGCAGAATGGTGAAAAGCCTAAGTGCAGTAAATGGGAAGTATACCAACTGGGAAATCAGAAAAAAAAAAAATTCAAATAGCTATGTCTTTCTAGAAACTCACAAATTGTAGAAGAATAAAGAGATACTTCTTGCCACGTGGTGAAGACATCATTAAGGATTAAAGGAAGGAAGTCAGCCATGTAGTATAAGGGAGGCTAATATTTGTGGCTTAGAAATATAAAGAAGAAATAATGACTTACACTTAGTCAAGAGCAATTTCTTTTGAGGAAAAACTTAATATAGCTAAAAATACATACTTGGATGACTGTAAAACCTCAAGGCCTCAGACTGTCACTCTTCTGATATCTTTATCTGGATTTCAATAAATCACCAATATCTAGTGTCTACAGGATTTTAAGTTGTTAGAACCAAAATGACCTGAAGCTTTCTGAATTTCTTTCAGTGGTCCCATGGACTTCCAGATCAACTGAAAGATACTGATAAGCATTAAATTGGATTGACAGGCGTTGTTGTAAGACAGTGGCCGAATTTTGCACTTTGGATCATGAAGACATACTCAAGACTTCAGACTGGATTTGCATACCAGGTAAATCTCTTTAATTAAGAAAGAGCAAGTTGAAATGTAGTAGCAGTATCATGACAGTTTCCACTTATCTTTTGTCAGAGTAGGTCATTAATAAACGTGTCATCCATGGCGTAAAAATAAGTACCTAACTTTTCCATGTTTGAGCATAGTGCCACTGAGACGCACAGATAGGCTTGTAGAACAAATAGATTTTTTTTTTAAACTGAATTTTCTATTTTGAAATTTTAAGTATTAACGCCAGAAAGTTATATCAGGACTAGGTGAAACAACCTGGGATAGAGATAGGAGTTCACCACCATCATCTTCCACCTGCTCAGTGCTCTGCAACGTGGTCAGTTGGAGAGTGTCTAGATGACTCGTTTTTTTAGAATGGGTTTTCAGATGCAGCTGCCAATATGTGACTCTGCATCTCTCTGTGTTCATAGCGTATTACTAAAGCTGGCTAAACGTTTCCAAATGGGTTTGTGGCTTTTTTACTAAGAGGTTAGCACACTGAAAATGGCAGAACCTGTGAGGAAATACTTCCTCACAGTATACTTCAGTAATACTTTCTAAACATATTTTTGGGGCAAATTTTAGTTGCTTACTGTTGAAATCTGATTATGGTTTGAAATGGCAGATTGAAATCAATAGTGTCAACCTCTTATTCTGTAAAGCTTTGTAAATATGCACTGAAATCTAGTATGCGTTTAGGAAATGTATCAGGGAAATCCATGCCAATCTCTGTAATGAAGATTCTTCTGAAATTTCTATGCTCAGAGCACAGGTTCTCTACTAAATTTCAGCATTAAAAAAACACAAAGCCAGAAAAAAAGTGGAAACTGCAATGTGGCTGACCTCAGGCTCTAGAATTCTTTCAAAAATTAACAGTGATACATTCCAAAAGAGTAGCTACTATCTATTGTGATTTAGTGAGCAAGTGCAAGAGCACTTGAGTTGCATCATGAGGTGATGGTAGGTGAGGAAACCAGGATACTGTACTTGATAATGTTTTCATTCTGCATATTAAATGTACACAGATTCCTTTAAAAGTCTTAAATCCTCATCCGTGCTTCCCTGTATCATGCCATTGTGTTGAATAGGTCTCAAACTAGATTGCACAACTGAAAATAAATGGCAAGGATTTAGAGATGGAAAGGAGCAAAAAAGGCAACTAACTTTTTTAAGCAATAGTTTTTGTCTGAATATAGTTAACATCCCTTTGGCTTGTGATAAATACTTTCTGCCAATTAGTTTCCTGCATGAACTTCAGGCTTTGATTTTGACTGGAAAACTTTAGCACTCCTATGCTCAAGAGTTTTGATAAATGCAACAGGAGTGTGAAAGTTTAAGAAGCTATCAGTTCCCATGCTTCACAGAGGAAAGGAATTAATATTCTGACTGGATTTTTCCCTTACATCTTATTCCAAAATAGTCAAAGTGTTCTGAAGAATTCAGTTATGTGAAATTGTACTTGTTGAATTTCCAGATTTACAAAACTATTATTCCTGTATTATTTGATATTAGTCTAAAATCAAACATTTTCAGAACTGACGTGAAATATGCCATAACCATAAGACTCTATTGGTTATTTATGTATTAAACATAAAACTTACTGAGTAAGAAAATATGTGCAAAAATGCCTCTCTTGACTGTTGGCCATGGTCAACACCCAGCTACATTATTTGCTAAGGCAGTGACTGGTTTCAGTCAATAGGTACTTCTCAGGACAGTACATGGTGATAGTGAAGTAAGTACGTGCTTTGTTTTGTATTTTTGCCTATTCTTGACATTTTTTGTTATCTCCACAAAAAGCAATCTTTTGGATTTTTTAAAGAAACTAAATTGGTCTTTTTTTTCATCTTTTGCTAAATTCTTTTTTGTTTGCCTCAGAAAAGCCATTCCGTTTTTCATTGAAGCCTGAAGCATACCTTTTTTTTTACTTACCTCAGTCATATGATGAAGTTGTGAAGGATTTTATCCTGTAGACCACATCTTTGGTATTATCTAGAAAAGCAGAAATTATAATAGACTCTCTCATTGAATTTAACTGGTATTTTACAATATGAAAACTGGAGGTATTTTACATTATGGAAACATGAACACTTTGAACCAAACTCATAATGAAAATACATCAGGCATGAACTAGGCTTTTCAAACCCTCCCAAGGCCTTTAAGAAAATATGTAAATTATTTGTCCTAAACTGAACTTTCTTACACTAATGTGCTTGTTCCTCTGAGAACTCCAGTTTTATGGAACCTGTCTAGGTGTAGCCTTTTATTGAAATGGAGTAATACTGGGAGATACCTAGGAATATATACATCTCACTGCAGTCACATCAGCTGTAATATATGGCAATGTCTTTGAATGTTTTCTACATTAACAAACACAAGCTTATTGGTGAGAATATATGGTTAAACATCCTGACATTAGCTCTGGAAATATTTGTCTAGTGTATTCATTCCCAGAGAATATTATTATCACTTTAAAACAGACCATTGGAGATTCAGCTGTGTTTACTTCCTTAGATTGGTTTCAGGATTACTGTATCAGTTTATATGCCATTTTATTTCATGATGAAAATGTTGTATTAAATCTTCAAAGTCCCCTTTCCTCCCGATCTCCTTCCCTTTCAAGTGTTATTTTTTTGTAGTATTGCTACAAAACGGTAACAAAGTCAGTGCTTCTCGGTGCTTCCTTATACCGAAAGTAGTTGCATTGCTGTAGGTGTTTAGGTAAGTCCATCCTACTGTTTTTTCAGACTAAAACACCAGTGAAACTGCTTCCTTGCTGTAGGGGAGAGGTAGATTTATACTTTCTTGAAAAGCAGTTAAAAATTGTTGAGTGTTTTGTGTGTATGTAAGTTGTCAGATTGTTCTGAAGACTAAATGCTACCCCTAATACGAGTCCCAAAGCTTCTAGTCCCAGCAAAGCACTGCCTGTCATGGAATCACCTGATTCCTCCTGGGCAGGGCAGGGGAAATGGTTTCTCCATCATCCCAATCACATGGCAGCACATACATGGCCTTGTCTGAAGGACTGGCAGGGAAAAAAGATGATGGCTCATGTAAATTCCTGCGATGGGCTGTGCCCAGCCTGCTGGTTGTAAATTGACTTAATTTCAACTAAGTACACACACATTTCCCAACATTGTGATTAAAACAGTTATTCATATTTATGAAAATCACAGTGTTTTCAGAAGTTATTTGATGCACATGATCCAGCTCCTTCAGCTCCATATTGGGAAACTCACCTACTATCAAAGTTCTTTAGGAAGCAAACGTGTTTCCTCCCTGAACATAATGCTGGGTTCCGTCTGTGGATTGCCTTGGCTGTGTTCTAGTTCATTCATCTCTTCTCATTCACAGGGACTTCTTTGCAGTCTCTGTTCAATGGTTTCTCTCTGAAATGAATGAAAATTTTACCAAATAGTCACCTTTATCAAATGTAACTGAAGCAGCCAAAATCTGTAGCTGTTTACATATTTTAGCCTTGTTATTCTAAGGAAATTTGGTTTGATTTTATTTGTAAGTGTGTGCATGTTTCTGCAACCACCTCTCACATTTCAGTCGACAGATTAGTATCACAAGGGTGTCTACAGTCTTAAGCACATTAGATTCCTACACATTGAGTAGAAACGGGCAGTTAGGTAGAGAAGAGAGATCCTATTAGTCATGTAGGTTACAGAAAGTCTGTAGAATCAGCTCAATTTGTATAGCACCAGAGAATCCATATGGGAGAGGGCTGCTATGAACCAGCAGTGCTCCAACTCCTGTACTGCTATGCTGCAACAGTGCTGAAAAGCTGTATTTAGAACTTATCAGAGATCAAATCTTATCACAAGACAGGAATTTATGTGAAAGCAGGCTTCCTGTGGGTCCACAGTTTGTAGAACAACCTGCCATTTAGTTTTGTTTGGCTTATATAATGCAATTTATATCTAAAGCAATCAAAACACAGTTAGAGTCATTATTAGTTTTATTGCTTTCCTTGTACTTGATTTTCAAATTGGCAGAATGGTATCTTTTGTTCGGTAATAAATTAATTGTATTTGAAACTTCCATCATTGAGAGATAGATTTCTTTGTTTAAATGTAAATATGAAGATGCTGATTTATTTGGATTCTTGAATGCTGGTTGCATGATAATTGTGTCTTCTTGTGAATAAATGAATTTTTTTTTTGCATTATCTGAATCTCATTTCCCTTAAAGCCTGTCTGAAAATCAGGCTGATTTATTTACATGTATAGGTGAATACCTAATGCAGAATGATCTATTTTTAGTCTGCAGAAATACTTTTTTCAAATTTCTCCTGTATTTTTTTATTATTGGTAATGCTGGTTAGAGCACTACTAATGGAGCTGTAGGAAGTAGTGTTCTTCCAAAACAGCCACTCATGCAGGTTATTCTACTGTAATTCTACAGTAATCAATTCTAAAGTGTTAATATTTTATAAAAAAACAGGAAAGGACTAGAAATGAGGATTAGACCTGCGTTGTACTACATACTGTATAAAACATGTTTGAAGTTTCTGCCTGTCCAAGATGTTTTTTAAATAATCACTAGCCTTTGCAGGTGTTATTTATTGGTTGCATTCAAGTTATGGATAATGTTGCATGAATTCTCCCATCATTTTCACATGCAGAATCTTATAATGGGAAAAATGAAACACACTTTATGTGCAAAGCCAAAATTTTATTATTAGCTTAGTCTTAACACTCTAAAAATATCATTAGATGAGTTATGATATTAATTGTTCATGTTATATACAGTTCAAATTAATACATATGAACAGTCCAATACCTAGCACTTTATCTCTAGGTCTTAAGGCCAATGGCTTCGCTTATGGGCACAGAGTATAGAAAATCATTAGCATCCTGTGACCTTTGCTGGGAGAGATATGGTGTTGACGCTTTTTTCCTTGTTACTGTAGGTTCTGCATCGGGTCATTTTACTATAGTTAATAATACGCCCTGTATCTTGTTATTTCTGCGTTGGTATGGAATTCCACTTCACATCCGAATTTAACACATATGGCTTGTTTGTCTATATTGAACACTTGCTCTTTTCCTATTTCTTATTCCTAAAAGTGGCTCTGTCCAGTTGCAGTTTTTGCTGATCCTTAATTGACCATTGAGTCAGTTGGGTTGCTTATAGCTGTGAAGTCTTTAGAATCATCATGTGATTGTACTTTCAAGGCTACTGCTGTCATCTCATGTCTGTTCTCCTGTTCCTGGTATTTTGTTCTAGGGTTGTAGATGGTTTAGTCTACACAGAAATGTATTTATAGGTGACAATAAGCATTAAACCATGCAACAATATAAAGCAAAAGCTAAAACAAAATAGAAAAAAGTTGGTTTTTTTCGTAGATGTTTTTCCACAGATAAGCATGCTTAAACAAGTCTCCATGCAGACCCAGACAACTCCAGAAAAAGCCTGACAAGTCCCAGGGCCTGAGCTGTTAGCTTAACACAGAGCTAGTGCCATGTCACAAGGAATGGCAATACCATACTCAATGGGTTACAAGGCTATGCTGGCAAGATTTAATCCAGAAATATAAAGCAACTATTGTAAACTTCACATGTGGTTTTAAATTTTTGCTCATTTTTTGTCTGGATAATCTGAATGCAAACTCTGGTATACCACTTATTTAGTATTAATATGTTTTGACCAGAGAAATGAATGAATGTTTTTCCAATTGGAGTATCAGTAAAAATGAGTGGTGGTTTTATTACGGTACATCAACAATGTTGATCATGTAATTTGCTACTTCATGCTATTCAGCCTCAAAAGATTGTATAAGAAGTGGAAATGCAATTATTATTAATATATATACTTCATTATATGAAGTGAAATCCATAGTGTTTAACATAATTTCAAGGTCAAAAGAAACCATACAAGCGTTTGACTGGTGCGAAGTGTATTCCAAGCTGAGTGTCTCTGGTATCAGTAGAACATTTGAAAAAAGAAGGACATATGTTGGCATGGCAACACTTCTTAACTCACATTTGTCAAGGCCGCTGTAATTACTTAGCAGAAGACATAGGTCGCAGGAAGAACATTATCAGAAGCAAAATTGTTCCATCTTCTTCTCAACTTCCAGGCCAAAGGTTTCTAGATAAATCAGGAAATGCAGTTTAATTGGAGGAACTCGTTCTCTCTTGCCTTGGCCTCAGCAAAATCTCTTGTCCATGCATGTTTGTTCTCACGTATTCTGTATGTGAATTGCAGGTTATTTTAGTGAAAGTATCTTTCTCTTGTTTATGTATGTGATAAAATGCCTGGATAGCAAAAACCAGATTGTTTACTTCTTTGAGATATTACTCTTGAATGCATGTTTCAGAAGTCATTACTCAATATCAGATCAACACCATGTGACTATAGATATTAGAATACAAATCACTGTATCAAACAATGGTTTTTAGGAGAGATCATTCAAGTGCAGTGTACAGTGTACTGTACTTCTCTGTATTTATAAAGTAAGATTGAATGAATACTTGTTCCTTTGGGGCCTGAATGGATTTGATGTGGTAAAACTGGAAGGCTACATGGTTGCTTTAATTTGCGATTTATATAACGATTTAGTGCATCTTAAAACCATGAGCTGGGGTCT